>CAUYSK010082312.1:0-72682 GCA_963575035.1 Avahi laniger
CAGAAGTCCAGGACATCTCCCATGCTTGGCTGGAGTGTCTCAGATATGAGTGCAAATTTTGTACATGACACCATGAAAAGAGGTGACTCACTCCTGAACACCCTTACATGAAATAGAAGATAGTTCTCCAGGCCTATGGGAAAGGCGTGTGGAGGGCAGAAGAGTAACATGTCTGAAAAGTACCAACCTAAGCAGGATGTTTGAGGAGTAAAGGAGAAGATGCACCAAAGAGCACGGCACGCTGCCTGGAAAGAGTGCACGTTTCGTAGCCAGCGCGGCAGGCCAGGAGAGGGGTGGAGACGGCACAGCTATTGGTACATTAGAATGCAGCTTTGGGAGCCACGAGGAACCAGTCCACTCCACTTCCGGCAAATGTTACTGGCTCCATTTGGAAATCTACCTTTCTCCCACTCCATCCCCAGTTGGGGGGGGGGCACAGTACAGAATCCTCCTGAGCAGGGATTGATTGAGACACGGGCACCTGACCTACATCTGAGCTCTTGAACCATCCATACCTGAAACCAGGGCTCTGTAGAACTTTTCATTTCCCAAGTCAATAATGTTTTTTCTTCTTAAACCAAATTGGAAGTAAGTTTTCTGTAACTTACATCCAGAACAATCTCGACAGCTATGGGGTCCCTTGCCTGGGTTTTGCTTTGGGGTCGAGAAGGTCAATGATAACTTCAGTGTCATCAACCCGGGCATCCCAGGTCTGAAAAAGTTTCCAGAGTTCTGCTTTCTGTTCCCCACCCCCTACCCAAAGCTAATTACCTGACTTTCCAAACTCCTTGTGTGGAAGCCTTCAAAGCTCCCCATCCCCCCCTTTTGTCTGTAGCCATTGGAAACTGTCACCCCACTCCTTGCAACGTGAACAGCATGAGAAGTTCTTTGCCATTCTAAACAGTGGCTGACAACCATTTAGGAAACCTGCATACATTTCGCCACTCTCAAATCAACCCCAGATGACATAATAATAATCACCACGAAACTAATGAAAACCCGAAGGAGAATGGATTTGGACCATCTTGCCTTTACCCGTGATGAGCGGGGATCAGGAAAATGTCCTGAGAAAGACATAAAAATGAAGCGAACTGATTGCTCCTTGGACGGATTCTCAGCCCCATCCCCATGAGATTCGAGTCCTACTTTTTCCTGGAAACAATTTTTAGCATCTCTTGGCACCCTTTCTGGTCAGGAACTGGTAAAAAAAGAAAAGAGAGGAGAGAGCAAGAGAGGGGCTTAATGCCTTTTCACTGAAATGAGATTCCCAGGGTCTGTGGCGATATTTGGGAGGAGGTCACAAACTGTAAGCCCGTAGGTACGTTTCTGGTGGTTCCTCGTGGTGATTTAAAAATCAGGACATTTCTCATAAAAAAAAAAAATCAGCATTTCAGTGTCTTTTGAAAAACCAGAACACCTGGCAACACGGAGCCTGGTCCTGAGGGGCACCGCGTGTTTAATCGCTACCTGCCTGGGCTCTCTCTGTCTGGGTGTCTGGGTTTGCAATCACTGATTGCAGATTTAGGTTCTGTGCAATTTTAAAAATCAACTTAAAATTATAATAACTTTGACTCCGGAGAGGGCTGACCAACGCAGAATGGTGGTTGGATTCCGGCCCCTCCATCGCCACCTCGTGTCCCCAGCCCTCCTTGCTCAGGGCCTCCCCGGCACACTGGCCTCCGGGCCAGGCCCACACCAGGGCTTTTGAACTTGCTGCTGTTTCTCTCTAGAATGTTCTCCCTCGCTCCTCCAGCGCTGTGCTCAGTGAGGCCTCCTTCCCCTGGATACTTTCCATCCTCCTTTCCTGAGTTCCCCCCCTCGAACTTATCACCACTTGACGTTCTATGCACTTTACATATTCACTTCTTTATTTTCTGTCTCTCCCACTTAACTGCAACTCCACGAGGGAGCAGATTTTGGCCGTTTTGTTCTTGACTGTGCTCCCATGTGCAGAGTGCAGCCTGGTATCCAGCTGGTGCTCAATCCCCATTCTTAAACAAATGAATGAATAAATGCAGTTTCGGTATTCAACAGCAAACGGAGGCGGGACGGGCCAGTAGAGGAAAAAGGCGAAAGGAAGCAAACCCGGAAAGTCTGCTCACCTTGTCACTGAAAACCAGCTAGATGCTTCTCTGGAGAAAAACACGTTTTTTCACAACAGAAAGAAGAGAACAAGAAATAGATGAAAATCCTGAAATTGGAGTCTACAGCCGATGTCAGAGTTTGCGCCACCGCTCCAGGGTCACGCTCGTTTTTATGTGCTCCTCCTTGCCTCTGACCCTTGCCACACAAGGTCCCTGACTCCTCTTGCAACAGGGCTGGGAGTCCCCGACTCTGCCCCAGCCTGGCCGAGTCACCGTGGGCAAGCCCGTCCCTGCGTCTCCGTTTCCTCTCCTTTGCAGATTCTAACCCCGACAGCTCTGACTTAGCCTGGTAACTTTTCACGTGGGGACGTGGACAGCCAGTCTCTCTGGCTCGTTCTTAAGTCATCTGGAAAAACCTGAGCTGTTTTCCAGCTTGAACCTCACGTCTCAGGCACTTTTCCTTCTCTTCCTCTCGAAACTATACCCAGCTGCACGTGTGCCCCTTTTTGTCCCTAGTAGCCATTGGAAACTATCACCCCACTCCCTGCAATGTGAACAACCTAAGAAGTTCTTTGCCATTCTAAACCGTAGCTGAGATCGCAGGGAGATGTGGTTTCTATACTTAATTTCCCCTCAACGGCAACGAATAGCTCCGAACAATCATCGTGCGTATCAGGTGCTCTCTGATGCAGGTCACATCTGTTAACTCCTGTAATGTAGATTTCACTGTTTTCACCTCATAAATGTGGAAACTGAGGCCGGGAGAGGCTAAGCAAACCTCAGGCTAGCAAGTGATAGACTCTGGATTTGAACATGGAGAAACTGGTCCTTTCTTCTTTTTTTTTTTTGAGACAGAGTTTCACTCTGTTGTCTGGGTGAGTGCTGTGGGGTCAGCCTAGCTCACAGCAACCTCAAACTCCTGGGCTCAAGTGATCCTCCTGCCTCAGCCTCCCAAGTAGCTGGGACTACAGGCATGTACCACTAATGCTAATTTTTTTATTTTTAGTAGAAACGGGATCTCATTGTTGCTTAGGCTGGTCTCAAACTCCTGAGCTCAAGCGATCCTCCTGCCTCAGCCTCCCAGAGTGCTAGGATTACAAGTGTGAGCCATCTTGCCCAGCCAAGACTGATCCTTAACTCTTTCATTATGCTGCACCTAAAGCTAATAGAATACATAAATATATCCTTTGTAAAAAACTGAAAAATTATAACGAAGACTGAATGTCCCTTTTAGTTCCTTCTCATGCCTGTCCTTAATTAATTCATTGTGCAGTTATGTGAGAGTCAAAAAGAAAGTAAATTTAACCCTCTCTATGGTGGTTAAAGAGGCAGGGTAGTGTAGGAGTTATGAAGACAAACTCTGCAAACACACTCTTGCATGCAAAGCTTGATTCTACCCCTAACCTAGCTGTGTGACTTTGAACAAGCCACTTAACCTCTCTGTGCCTTACTTTCCTCATCTAAAATGGGAATAGTAATAGCACTTCCTTCATAGAGTTGTTATGAGGAATAAATGAGTTAATGCCTATATCATTTAGAGCAGATCCTAGGATAATAGAGTTAGCACTCAGAGAGTACTTTTACCAACATTGTATTCATCCAAAGTTTAGCCATTCTTTTTCTTTTTTTTAAGACAGGGTCTCACTCAGTTGCCCAGGCTGCAGTAGCAGCATTATAGTTCACTGCAGCCTCAAATTCCTGTGCTTAAGCCATCTTCCTGTCACAGCCTCCTGAGTAGCTAGGACTCTAGTCATGTGCCAACACACCTCGCTAATTTAAAAAAAAATTTTTTTTAGAGATGGGGTCTTGCTATGCTGCCCAAGATGGTCTCAAACTCCTGGCCTTAAGCAATCCTCCCACCTCAACCTTCTAAAGTGGGGTGGGATTATAGGTATGAGCCACCATACCGGCCCCAAGCCATTCTTCTTTCGAAGATATGAGACACAAACTAAACGTGCCCAGACACTACTGTACCCTAAGATAACTTTACCAACATCCATGAGATTCCTCATTTGTTTCATTTTATTCCCCTAAAAACAGAGCACAGAATTGTAATTCTAGTTAGTAAAAGGTTCTGTTATTTGGGGGAATTTGTTGTAAGCAGCTTTCAGTGATGAGTTTAGAAGTAAAATATTTCATTTTAAATGAACACTTAAAACTGGAACTTTACACCATCAGATTTGTGTTTCTGAAACTTCGCCCATGAATTCTGCCATAGCTCTATGCCATTTTTGCTATTAATTATTTGATGGACTTGATTTTTTTTTTTGCACACCTCACTTTGGGAGTTTATTGAGAGACTGCAAAAATATTTTTAAAACCCTAATTACTTTTTAGATACCAGTGGACTTGATTTTTAAACTATTTTTGTCTTAAGCAGTAAAAACTTGTGAAATCATTTGTTTGAAATGCTTGTTTTATCTTTTCCAAATGCATAATAAAATAAAGACAGAATTCTAAAGAAAAAAATGTTCATGCGTGTTTCAAGTTAACATGGAAAGGGTACCAACCCATTAAAAAGAAGACTGCCCTTCAGAGACTAATAGATTCCTCCAGAATGTCTAAAATCCCAAGACTGTAGCTACCTGGAGAACAATAAAGAATATTCCCAGAGGCAAGTAACTTTCATTTTCACTCCTTTCTGTGAATACCTCTGGAGAGTGGGTCCAATTCCATAATACCATAAGAATGCCACCAGCATTTTATTTAAGTTGTGTAACAAATCTAATTTAGAAAGCGCCTGCTCCATGAACTGGTGAGGAGATTGGGGCTCAGAGGGCTCGTGCGATCTGCCCAAAGACACACAGCAGGTCGGTGCCGGAGTGGAGAGTCCATCCCATGCCTCTCCCAATAGCTGCCCAACCTCTGACAACTCTGCCCGGCGGCCCCACATCCTAGCAAGGGCCCGGCCCCGTCTGAGGAGGAAGTCACTTGGCATCCTGGTGGGCAACAAGGGGCAGGATTTCACCTACAGAAGGATTTCCCAGCCCTCTTCTGTTACTTATTCCATTTGCTGTTCAAGAACAAACCCACTGGTTCTCAATGGGAAGAGGGATAAAAGGCCACAAAAGCTAAAGCTCACTGAGGATGGAGGATGCCCTTGAAACGTAAGAACAGACGGTAAATGACCGGTCGGTCAGGGGAGTCTCTCGAGTCCGCTGCAATTGTGTGCTTGTTCCAGGAGGGCTGCGGGTCCTACGGTAGAAGGGGCCATGCTTTGGGTCAGACGGACTTGGAGGGTGCCACTAGAGAGCCACTTGACCTGTCCAAGCCTCAGTTTCCCTGTTCGTTAAATGGACACACCTGTATCATGGAAATTTTTTTTTTTTTTTTTTTTTTTTGCCAGAGAGGATTAAATGAGCTTTGTGAAAATGTCTGGCACATAGCTCCTCTGAAAGATTTTAAAATCTTCTTCCCTTCTCAACTCCCTTCCCTGAATATTCAGTTTATTTTGGTTTATAAGTCTCAGAGGCATAGCTGTATATTTTAATTCTTCAAAGTCCCGGAAGTCTGGGGAAGTTTCATTCCTTAGATAATAGCAGAAGGTCAAGACATCCATAGCGATAGTTACGTACCCCCACCACGACCCTATGAAGTAGGTATATTATCTCTGTTTTGTGGACAGGAAAACAGGCAGAGGTAGGATTTGAACTCAGGGAGTTGGGCTCTGGAGCCTGGACTCTCAGTGATATACTCCACCATCCGTAAAATCCGGGGAAGAATATGATTTAGACGAAGTCAGCTCCACACGGTGTATCAGATGTGGATTGTTTTGAGTGGGCACCATTCAAGGCTGGGGTTAGGAAGGGCCATGCATCTTTGGCAGGATCAGGCAGCAGAAGAAAAATGAGAAATCTTTTGTTTTTCTTTTTCAGTTCATTAAGCCTTGTTGAGGGGAGCAAGAACCTCGTTTTTTTCCTTCCCATGACTTCCCCTTTATTTTAATGGGGAAACGTGCATTTCGAAGACCGCTCAATAGCAGCGTTGAAGTCTCAAGTTCAATCACAATGTCCCCATTGTGGCTGGGGGACTCCCTGGCCTTTAAGCTTGGGTTATAAAAATTTGGTCTCAGCCCAAAGTCTGGCTTTAATAGAATATTTTAATTTTGTTTAATGAATACTATTTTAAATCTGTTTGGCAGTTTTAAAATGTGTTCTTTTATTTTCGAATTAAAATTTACTAATGTTCAGTGCTTTCTTGGGGGCGGGGGCACAGCAAGGAGTAGGGGTGATAATAATACAAGCTACCATTTATTGAGTGCTTACTATGTGCCAAACACCCTGCTGTGCACTTTATGTGTGCCACCTCTTTTAAACCTCCCAGCCGCCCCATGAACAGCAGCTGCTGTCTTTGCTGTCTGGGGAGCTGAGAGGGTCAGACCCCTGCCACAGATGGCATCCTTAGTGAGCGGTGGACTGACTAAGGCAGGGCCTGCGCTATTCGCCGCATCCCTACATTCTCTTGATACTTACAAGGACTCAATTGACCCATAGCATAAAGATACGTCATTGGCCCAGTATGTAATTTCCCATCTCAATAGCTAGTGTACTAAGCATTCCATGTAGGCAGGCACTATCGCAAACCTAAGCATGTATTGTCTAATCTGCTATTATCTAAGGAATGCATACTTAATAAATACATGTATTTAAATTCTCGCAATGGCCCTATGAAGCAGTTCTTTTGTTGTTGTTATTACTATTGTTATTATCATCACTTCCATTTTATAGATGGAGAAACTGAGACCCAAAGAGTCTACGTTATTTGTCGCGGGTCATGTAGCTTTTAATTAATAATAGTAATAATCACAGCAACAGCCGACACTAACATCATTTATGCTATTTGCCAGGCACAGTTCTAAACGTTTTATATTTATTAACTCAATCTCTGCCATAACCCTCTGAAAAAGATGCACAATTATCTGCCCTGTTTTACAGATAAAGGAACTGAGGCACCAAAAAGTCTGGCAACGTACCCCAAGTTCAATACAGTAGCTGGAGAAGACTGAGCAGGATTTCAACCTGCACGGCCTGGCTCCGGGACTCCTGCGCTCAATCTCGAGGCCGTAGGTCAGCCCCAGGGCTTAAGTCCAGGAAGTCTGGTTCTCCACATTCCTGCCCAGCCCGCACTGCTTTTTGAGGGAAGCAGAGAATTGTCCGTCTGCAAGGACCGGGGCACTGGTATGACCCGGAAGGACCAGTGAGGCTTTAGGTGCTGAAGTCAGGGCACTGCTCTTACTGCCTGAGGCGTGGCTTCCCTGGGTGAGGGTCTCCTAAGAGGTGGGCCTTTTTCTCTATCCTGCTGCTTGAACACTGGGAAGTTCAAGAAGCCATATCAACACCCTCTGTACCCTCATTGTACCCTCAGGGAAGACGAGGCCATGGGATACTGGTGATCCTTCTGTTGGAGACCCTGGATTCAGTACTTTTCCCCTCTGGATCTCTGGTAGTTAGCACAGAACACAGCTCAATAAGTATTGTCGAATAAACAGATGAGAGAATGAAGGCATTTGTAATTTCCCTCGTCACCGTGCAAGGTATCAGGCATGTAAGAGGCACTTGATAAATAAGAAGACATTGCAATGGTATACAAAATGGCCCAAGAGCATGTTCTTTTTTGTCAACAAAGGTTGTCTTGTCATATTGCAATAGCTTGGGGTCAGCAAACGTTTTCTGTGGAGGGCTGGATAGTAAATATTTTAGGCTCTGCAGGCCATATGGTCTCTGTCGTAACTAACTGTTCAACGCTGCTCCTCCAGGGCAAAGCAGCCACAGGCGGAGGCTCAGGCGGCTAACTGCAGTGACACAGTATCGTTTCGGCAGGTTCCAACGCTAAACACTCACTGATTTCTTGGAGGACCAGCTGATGACTTTTGCTTCTTCAACCTGACTTTCATACGTAATCATTGGTTAATATCCATAAGTGGGGAATGACCTAAAATCTAGCTTTCCAGGACAGAAAGGTGGTTCTTGTCACACTTGGGGGTGGGGGGAGGAGGGTGCAGGCTGGACATCCCAGTGATTAGGAATCAAAAATGGGTTTAATCCTGGCTTTGACACAAGCCATGTGACCTTGGACAATTTACTTCATCACCCTGAAACTCAATTTCCACATCTGTAAAATAGGCATAATAACAATGGTACATTTCACCTACCGATATTTGGAGATCACATACATAAAGTATTTCCCTAGTCCAGTGCCTGGCACATAGTAAGTGTTCAATGAACATGGGCAACTTCCACATAAGTCTTGCAACTCTGTGTTTTCTCAAAAACAAGCAAACAAAAAAATCCCAAAACGAATTCACTAAAAAGAAACACAAAGAAATGACAGGAAGGCTGCAGGAAAAGACAAAATTTTCAAAATCAGTTTCCTAAAGGTACTCCGGGGGTACCAATGTATCAGAAAATTCTCCACTCTAGATCAAACGCTAGCAACCCCCTCAATCTCTCTGTGTCTCCCCGCAACAAAAAAGCCTGATTTCATGCACTTTTATCACTTTGTCTTTCTTGTGGGTGCCTGAGCAATGCTGAGACATTCCGAGCGCTGCAGACATTTGCTGAGTTTAAGACATTCTTTCTCCCCTCCTACTCCGCTTCCCTCCACACCCCAACCATTAACTCCTGCGGCGGTATGTTCTGTTTAGCAAGCGGAGAGCACCAGAGAGCTCAGGCCCATCACAGGCCGGAGGTGAATAATCCTCTGGGCTCCATTCTTTTTCACGGCTGGTTGGGGCCAAAACTCTGTTGACAACACAGGCACAAGTCACAACTTGCTAGACCCCAGGACACCATCCAAGCAGCGCGTCCGGGCTTCCCTCTACTGTTCCAGGCATACAAAAGGCTGGAGGTGCGTGATCCTTCCCCCAGGCCCCTTCCCAGCCACCTTCCCGACCAAAAAGAGCACTCGGACCTCTGCTGGAGTGATAAACATTTTTAGAACACCCTGAACCAAAAATCCTGATATGTGCAAATAATACGCACCCGCAAAAGAAAACAACCGCTTTGTGCCGACACCCTTTCTGTCTCTCTGAAGAGGTTTCTCCCTACATGAAATTTCCAATAGCACTTGGGTTGGTAGCAAACTCAGGACACAGCGGACACTCTCTCTGTCTCCCTGCATTTCAGAAAGCTGCCAATCCAGGAACATTTAAAGGTCTGTATATATACCTTGCACCTTAAATACTAAAAAACACAGTAGGAATAAAACATTATTTTGGAAACTATTAATACCTTAACCACAACGTGACAATAGGAAGGGAATGGGGAGGGGTGAAGAAACTGACCAGAAGGAACCCAAAACATTTTTGACCTCTGACTTCCGCAAATCCAAACACCAGGTAGGTAACATCTGCGTTGGAGTGAGCGCTGGCCCTGGCCCCTGCCTGCTTTTTCTCTGGAACAATGAGAGGTTGTGATCTGAAGGAGACTGGAATTCCTGCCTTCCTAACGGCCTTTACCACAAGAACGTCTTCAATAGTCCTCAGAATCCAAATCAAATGGAGATCTTTCAGCCGTGGGCTCAGAACCCTGCTTCCTGTGTCCACTTCGACCAAACACGTCTAACAGGCAGGAATGCAGAGTTGGCCAAGGGAACAAGAACTAGTGGTTTTCGCCCTGTTTTGGTGACCTTCACGGGGCTCTTTATGCACTTCAAGCTCATGACCTAATACATGTTGGTTTGGCTTCTCTTCTCATAATAGCAGCCTGTAAAAAGCTTTTGAGAATTCCCCGTGTTTTCTCATTTTGGGTCAAGAAAATAAAATCGATATCTAAGTAACCTTAAAAAAACTGGCCTGTACAATCTAAAAATGTGGAATGTTTCCACTAGAACTACGGATATCTCTAAAAGCCTCAAAGATCATCAAAATTAAGAGCAACATTTGCCATTCTGAAGGTGAGATATTTGGTAACAGGGTATGTGAGAATTGGCTAAGAGGGGCTTTTTGACATAAGTCAAACAATGACATTTAAAACTCACGTTAAAGCAATTACCGTGTGGAATTTTTCAGTGTTTTTCCCATTTCTTAAACAGAAGTGTATATGTTTTCAACATAGTTTCTTGCTGTAATTTTCTTTCTTGGCAAACCCACATCTTGCCATGAAACCCAAAGTATGCGCACTGCAGAAACAATAATGGTCGAAACAGACCCGGCATGATTTTTCTCTGGCATGATTTTTCTTTACAAAATTAAAATGTCTTTTGGCTAATATACTGTATATTTCAGTTATGAAAGACCATTCTGGGGAGATGGATAGAAAAGAAAAGAGAACTGACAGATTCAGCTGATGCGAGACAAAAAGCAAGTTGCTATATTCATACGGTAGTCCGACCCTCCTGTTCCTCATTCTTTGGGGAAAACTATGTTGATTTTATCATTTTTCCTTTAGTTACATTCACAGAGAGTTGACAATTCTCTGAATGACTGCAAGTTGATATATGCGTATCTGTTACATCTGGGAACGCGGACTTTTAAAAAAATGGAACTTTACTAGATACTCGAAAGGAAAACAGAGGGAGGAAAAGTCCAGTGCCATTGGAATCACACAGGGTTCCATGTTACTGACACAACACTATTGATACTAAATGACAAAATAGGTTCTAATCTCTAGGAAATACTTTGTTTCTTTTTAAAAGATGTTTAAATTGGCGTTGTCGCACATCTAAGTTCCTGTTTTAAATTTCTGCATGTATCTGAATGCAGAGGCAGACTTTTCAAAAAAGCATGAGCAGACACATCTGTGCTCTAACTGCTGTCATCAGAAGGTGATGACAGCGCTGACGAAGCCCCTGGATCCTGCCAGGTTTTGTCCCGAAGCCGAGCCTGTCGGCCCCCGCTGACCCGCAGACCGCCCGTCCCAGATTCAAGCAACCGACGGCCCCCTTAACGTTCAAAGTGGCAAAGATAAATCATTCCAGTTACCTGACTCTTGGGACCACCTGTTCCAAATTATTCTTTGCTCTCCAAATGTTTATAATCGAACCCCCAAACAACACCCACCCATAGCGATCCAGCACCTTCCGGTAAACTTGACTTGGGCTGTGCCTACCGTAATGTTTTAGGGCCTTTCCACTGCCGGTAAATTTATCGACTCTTTTTAGGAACTGAAATGGCGTGGCGTTAGTATCGAAGGAATAAATCAAATTATCCCCTGTAAATAAACAGTCATTTTCCTTTATAGACCCATACCCAGCCTGCTAAGTATCGTGGCCCACAAAGGTTCATAGTTGTGTTTTCTAAATGCCGAATATGATTTTTCTTCCGTTTAAAATAACAACGGCAAAAAATACCGGGGCTGGTTCAGAAAGCACTTGTGTTCTGTGCATTCAAAACCGTCCAGATTCAGTGTCTCCCTCCAAGGGAAACGACAGCAGAAATGTTCTGAGCCAGCGTTTTCGCAGCCCATGGGTAAGGCACATTCTGCAGAGAGCACAAGGCCTAGATTTCATTTTCACGCACTCTGCGGCCGTGCAGTGGTCCTTTGACCTGTGACTCAGTTTCCTCGTTAACAAAGTTGGGATGATATTAATAATAATAATACTCAAAGGGTTGTGGTAAGAATCCACCCTAAAGCTACATGTGAAGGGTGGACCTCAGGCCTAGCATACAAGTATTCAATAACCAGCAGGTATTTTCATCGTTATTATTAAATAGAAGCATATAATTTGCAAGTGACAGAAATTACAAACGGACCCACCATGATGAAAGTGAGCAAAAAGAAAAAGGTAGTAAAAATGCATTTACGAGCTTTCGGCTTCCTTTGCACCTTTCCCCTAAACACACCTGGCAGGTACTTTCCTGCCTCCAAACTGATTTGAAATCGCACACCATGGAGAACATCCTCCTGGCCCTCTAATTCATTTGCAGAGAGGCCAGTAGCCTCAGTCATTGTTACCGAGAGTCACTTCAAGCATTTGCCACCTGACAGAGGGGGTTTACCCTCCTCAGATTAGAAGAGGGTGTCAGTCAAACACCATGAGGCCAGTTAAGATCTTCAAACAGTGAAAACGAAGCATTGTCTCCAGTGACTTCTCCACTAATTGTTCTCCTACCAGAACCTTCTTTTTGTTTTGTATGTTTGGGACTGTTTGTACTGCCACAAATGACAAGGGGGAAAAGTGGGACATTCAGGAAGCTGCTATAATATTGGGGGGGGAGGGGTGGAGATCAGGGAAGAGGGTTGGGAGTGAGAGAGGAATTGTGTGTGTGTGTGTGTGTACGTGCATATGTGTGTGTTTTCTGTCAACAAGCTGTGTTTTCTCAACTCTGGGATTAATTCTCCGTAAAGAGATTCCATTTCAGCAAAGTCCACCAACTCCTTTTTCAGAGCAGTTAGCTAGAAAAAATGTTTCCTTCCACCAACAAAACCCAGTCTTGGCAACAGCCAGAAATTTCAGCCTTTGGAGGTAACTGCATAGCCCTTCCCCTCCACAAACCCCACATACAAGGAGAACCACATACTTAGGCAAATTCCCCCTTTATCCAACGTCTTTGGGGGAGCAAGTTCCCCTCTCCCCAAGGAATTTATATCAGGCCAGAGAGCCTTGCTTTTTATCTTGTGCCCAGGTGGGAAGCAAGTCCTGCCACGCGACACAAATCCCTCTCCCTCAGCTTTTTCGCACGAACACCCATCACACACACCTCAGACCTGCAGACGCTAACACTTAGGCGTTACTTCTCCCCCACACATCTTTTGCATGAAGGAGGCCTGCCCAGTAAACAGAACCCTACGCCACTGGCAACTTGCACGCATCCCCGCAGAGAGGATGATGCGCAATGTGCGTGGATATGGAGGAACAGGCCTGGGTCTCAGGGAGAGAGCCCCGCTCCCTGCGTTCTCTCCTGACGGCCACGGGAAGCTTCTCTCTGCCCAGAAAGGTGTCTGTCAGGAGCTGCTGGGAACCTCACTTATTCACCATAACGGCCTGCGATTTTATTATACAAGGAGTTTATTGCTGGCCTAATTAGCTTCAAACTGGGCATTCCAGCCGAGGACACCTAAAAAACATCTGGTGGAAGGAGCGTGAATGAGTCCTCACTCTGAGCTGGTTACGGTTGGATTTCTGCATAACTCTGGTCTGGAGCGCCTGACACAAGTTATCTTTGGAAAAGTAACCGAAAAAATAAGGAAACGATTTCTTCTTTGCGGGAACAGAGTCATCTTGTCATGGGGGATCCAAAAACGTCTTAAAGTGGACGTGCTTAGACTGTGTATACTTTTTCACAAATGGCCCAGGTCTCTATAGTTTGCTCAACCTAATTCAAGATGTTCTTAGCTATACCGCAGAGCCTTTTTGCTGAGGGCTCTTCTGTTCTCCCAACAGCAGCTAGCATTTTATCAATTTATCCATCTGGAACAAGGCTTGCAATCTCTTACATGCAATTTAAAGCAGAAGTAATACCGCAGATTTGAAACAGCGTGTCTTGGGTGTTTTTGCCAAATGGTAATCCTATAACAAGTCAACAAATCATATCTCTTTATGATGTGTTTAATACAACGCATAAGGCAAGAAAAGAAGATTCTAAGACTTAAGTGATTAAAACATCTGCCTTTTAAAAAATCCCAAAGTATTGGCATGCACATCTTTTTATTTTATTTCCTTTAGTTTGATATTAGGAAAGTGATTTACCTGTTTATAGAGCATTCTTATATACATAGCCACTGCACTAGGTGAGCCATTTCAAGACAGAGGAAAATGCCAATTCTTTTAAGATAAAATAGTGAAAAATATTGTGAAGCTAAAGTTACAAGAGAAGAAACGGGACATATAAATTGCTTTAAAATAAAAAGATCAGGTTCTTTCAGATTTAACCACTTTGGTCTTTTCACATTCACAAAATTTAGAGTTTCTTCCAAAGGCAAGGCGATCTTTGAACACAAACAACAATCTAAAGCTTAGTCAAAAGCAAAATTCAAACCATGATCACTTGTTATGTGAATTATTTAGTAACATACCCCAACCTGAGGGTGTCCAAATGCAAGAAAATATAAAGCGTGAGGGGTTTAAGTGAGAAAAGTAGAAAAAAAATGAACATTTCTTGAGTAAGACTGAAAGATTCTTCCACAAAAATTATTTTGGAAAGGAGTTTCTCCCTCTCTCCCTCTCTCTCTCTCTTTTGCATACATTCTCTCTCCAAATACATACTTTTTTTCCCCCAAGCAGCATGGTCTTGATGTGTATGTTAGGTGGTAACCAATGGGCCATAGCTTGGCAATGTGGCTACTAGCTCAGTACCCCATATTCTGGTCATAGAAAATTTCACTCAAGCAAGAAAGGGCTCATGAATTAATAGATTCAGTTTGAAATACAACAACTGTCCGCTGGCTATAATTTCCTCTGGAAGGGATCTCCGTAACTCAGACATAATTCAGCGCTCAGATTCTTACATGGTGTTTGTAAATCATTCCCCTCCACCTCTGCTAACAGCTCCAGGCCATGCCCACTTCTCCAACTGCGCCTTGTAATTAAAAGCTACCTCTAACCAGGAGTGATTTATATATCTCAAGGTTAAAAAAAATTAAAGATTACGAAGCATTTCGGGGAAATGGGGAAGAAAAGAAAACGGTATCCATAAAAATGTAGCATCAGTCTTGCTTTTTGAAAAGAATTCAGGACGCAGCAGAATGCTGTCAGCTCAGCCGCCGCTCCAGGGAAGTGGGAACCACGCAGCAAAAGGCGCTTCCAGTTCGACATCGGAGAAAAGTGCCCTGAGCATTTTGCGATAGGAATCTTTTCACCGCTCACGCTTTCCTAATATTCCCTGAGGCTACGAACTATTCATTTGGGGGGCAGGCAATACATTTAAGGAGCTAGGGCCGGAGTGGCTGTTTAGCCTCCGGACTGCGTGTCTAAAAACAATTCCATTTCCCACTTTCTCCCATCACGACAAAACCCTCCTCTCTTTCTGAACACCCTTTTGATGGGAAGTTTTCTGAGTCTCAACTCCAGCTCCAGCAGGCGCCAGGGCTGCCCGCTCCCCTGCAAAGCCCGAGAGCTGGACCGGCGCGGGCCGAGCGCAAACGGGCTTTTCAAAAGAAGTGCGGCTGGAAGGAAAAGGCTGAGCGGGCCGTTCCGGTCCCATCCCGCGGGCTCCAGCGGTTGCTCGGCTCCTCCGTTACCCGATAACCACTGCCCGAGGAAGTCAGCTTGTCCGATTAGGGTAGCACCCCTGATCTCCAGCCTCCGGGGCCATAAATCGAACCAAATACCGAGGACCCAGCCGCGTCTACACCGCCCGCGCGCCATGCACTTGTCCCGCGCGCGGGAGCGTAAACTTCAGGGTCCTTGTCCCCCAAGCGCAAGGGGAAACTGAGGCCCGGAGCCCGGGAGCGACTTTCCCGAGAGGGGATCTGCCTGCTGTCCCGGCTGCCCTTGTGCCTGAGTGGCCCTGGGAGGCCCGTGTGCCCCCGAGCGCCCGGACAGCTGCGGAGGCCCGGGTGGGCGAGTGCCGGAGAGAGGCGCAGGGCGAGGGGTCCCGGTCAACGCCCGCGCGGCGAATCCCGGCGGGCGGCCTGGGGTGGGCGCCGCGGGCGGTACTCACCGCGCGCAGTGGAGAGGGCGCCCCGGCGCGGTGCGGGCGGGCGCGGGTCCGGGCTGAGTGCGGCGGGCACGCTGCTGTCTCCGCCACTGCCGCTGCCTCCGCCTCCTGGGCTGCCGCGGCCGCTGCCTGCGCGGGGAGGACCGGCCCCTTCCCCTCCCTGGGCCGGGCCCTCCCTCTGCCCCCGCCCGGGTCCCCGCGCCGCTGCGTGGGCGCGTGGGGGCGCCGAGGCGCGGCGCTGGGCTCCGCGGGCGCACACCCCCGGCGGCTGGACGCGGGGCGCCGGGCTCGGGCCCTGCAGCTGCCGCCGCGCTGCTCGCTGTCGCGGGTCCTGGAGGAGGCCAGGGCCCAGCCTTCTCCCCACCCACCGACACCCCACTCCTCCTCCCTCCCTGGGGCAGCACATCCTCCCTGCAATCCGGGCAAGGCCCCTGAGAAAGGAAAGACTGCTTGGAAGGGACCTCCACAGTGACACTGACATTCATTCCCTCGCCCACCTATTCATTCATTCAACATACATGAGCATCCTCGGTGCCAGGTACCGCTCCTGGGAGATTCAGACTAGTTTTCCGCCCTCCCGGAACTTGCACTCACATGGAGAGACAGACGATAAACCACCAAGAAAAGCAGCAAGACAATTACAGAAAGTTATGATTACTATGGAGGAGAAGAGAATATCTGCTGTTGGTGGGGGAGAGCGGTGGTAATCTTAGCTGGAGCAGCCGGGGAAGACCTCTCCGAGGAGGTGACAGAGGAGGTGACATCTGAATCAGGAGAAAGTGCCATCGGTGATGACATCTCGGAGAGAGCTCAGGAACCTCTCCCTGAGTTTCACCCATTTTACAGCTAAGGAAACGGAGGTCCCAAGAGCTTAACCGGCTTAGGAAAATTAGTAGTATAACCCCCTCCACCCACATGCCCAAATTAAGGCGCCCAACTTACTCCATCCTCTCATGGCCACCCCACTTTTAGTCTCCCCGACAACAAACTGTGATAAATGGAGTCTCTGCAGCCTTCCTCTGCCCCTCGCCCACTCTCTAATGTTTATCAGTTCCATGTGGGACATCAAGGATGCTTCAAGCCCAAAACAATGTCAATTTGATAAGCACAATAAAAGACAGGGCACCCAGGTAAATTTGAATTTCAGAGAAAAAAAAGAATCAGTTATACTATAAGCATGTCTTATGCAATAGGTGCTACATGTTTATACTAAAAAAATCTTCCTTGTTCCCCTGAAATTCCAATTTAAGCGGGTGACCTACATTTTTATTTGCTAAGCTGGCAACTCTAAGCTCATTCAATGTGCCCAACTCTTCCCTATCTCATTTAATCCCCAAAAGAGACACAAAGGTAGCTGCTATTAGTGTTTCGCAAATGAGAAGTCCAACTCAAAGAAGGCAGAGAGTAGCTGAGCCCGAATAAACTTCAGGTCTGGCTGCCTCCAAAGCCCCAGCGCTTGAGATCTAATATAGTCTTCAGCTCTAGTTACAGGGTTACTGGGAGGCTGAGGAAGGTTAAGTTCCTGGGCCCCTGCCCTATTTGGGCCCCTTTCTAAGGCCCTGAGAGGGACCTAGAAATGTGTTCAGATGGTCACTTGTTCGCGTAACATTTACAAAAGTCATTAGCTTTTGACATTTGGCTGCACTCAGGAAAGATCGCTCTCTTTCCACGCTGATGTCCCACTTGCCCTTGAGTAGGGCTGTGTGACGTGGCCACCGGCATGTTGGGGATGCCGCTGAGGGAGAGTCGAGCTGGGAATTTTGTGATGTTTGTAGTAGTTTTCAGCCTCTTAAAATCTGAATGATTTGTGATTTCATTGCTTAATTTAAAGAAATATTCACTTTTGTGTCTAATTTTAGACTCATAATTTTGTATTCTTTTTTCTTGAATGGGGGCCCCAAATTGTATGTGTTTCAGGCTCCACCACTCCTGGCCCCACTTCTGGTCATAGCTTACTCCACCCCCCCCCTTACTATTCCCCGAACTTCAGACAGAAGAAGCCGATGTATTCAGTAAACATGGGTGTTCTCTTCCTATGAGCCGGGTAAGCACGAGGCCTGCAGCAACAGGCATGAAGCTGACATCTCTTCTGCTTTCTGGAAGCAGAACATACATATGTATTTGGCCTTGATTTTCTCATCTCTAAAACAGAGATAACAGTACTCATTTGTGTTATTATAGTGAAAATTCACTGAGATCATGCTCGTAAAACACTTTCTACTATGACTGTAGCTGGCACTAGCAATTGCTCAACAAATATTATTACTGCACACACAACTTTACTTCCCATAGCATCTTTGCAAAGCACTCCAAGCTGTTCTAAATTGAGCGTCTTAATGACCTCCAGAGGTGTTTAATTTATCTTGGCCCATGAAGCTTAATATTTTTTCCCCTAAAGGAATAGAATGCAATAGACTGGAATAGGAAATATGAAGTGAATTGCATGTAATAAGAATATATGTATATGCACATATATATCTACGGACAATCCTGATTGATGATGGTCCGACTTAAGATTTTTCAACTTTATGATGGTGCAGAATTGATATGCAGTCAGTAGAAACTGCAGTCTGAGTACTCATACCACCATTCTGTTTTTCACTTTCAATATAATAGTCAATAAATTCCATGAGATATTCAATACTTCATTATAAAATAGGATTTATATTAGATGATTTTGTCCAACTGTAGGCTAATGTAAGTGTTCTGAGCAAGTTTAAGGCAGGCTAGGCTAAGCTATGATGTTTGGTAGGTTAGGTGTATTAAATGCATTTTTGACTTACGATATTTTCAACTTATGATGCATATGACCCCCATTGTAAGTCAAGGATTGTATATTTATATACTGGGCCAGGATGTAAAATGTGTTTTTTCCTGTGGATCATGGGGGAAAATGTTGAACACTTATTAACCAAAGGTACCCCTATGGGATGCAGGGGGTTAATCTATTTCCTTCAAACCATTTTACTCCTTCACCAGAATTTGACCCATTATCTCATAAATTGTAGCCACACCCCAGGCCCCCCTGAGACATAAGCAGGAGGCAGGTGCTTATTAATTTTATTTTTCCTTCTCTTAGGGCAGTGATTCTCAACCCGAGTGCATATTAGAATCTCCAGGGAGAGCTTTTAAAAATCCCCTTGCCGAGGCCCCACCCAAGACCAATTAGACCAGACTCTCTGGGGAGGAAATTATAGCATCAGCACTTGTGAAAGCTTCCCAGGTGATTCCAATATACAGCAGAGGGCGAGACTCCCCACCTTTGAGCGAGTAAGGCCTTCACTGCAGAGTCACAGCAGATGAGGCTCAGAGAGGCTCAGCTCAAGGCTCCCAATGCTTATCCAAGACCAATGACAATTCTGCCCCCTTCCTGTGTAGAAGCACCCCCTTCCTTCCTCTTCCCTTGATTTCTCCTTGTTAAGTATTTGTCCTTGTTTTATAATGGCCCTCAAAACAATCACTAACAAAATTGAAAGAGCTAAGCCATAAAGCAGATTCTTTGGGGTGTAGACCATCGGCACACCTACCCTGGAGTAAAACACATTTTCTTTCCCCCAGAGTCTTCCAAGAAAATGCCCTGTAAAGCCAGAAAACTGTATTAACTTTGACAACTACAAACTTCACAATGTATCCAACATGTGTATACATATCCTACAAACACATATGTGTATTCTCCATACCAAATCATGCTGTGTTTCTATACATATTCCTTTCTCACCTGCAAAGATTTCCTCACCTGAAAAGATTCCATTTTTTCTATGCATTCATTTAAACCTTGGCTCTATTCAAAAAGGATTTCAGGTAACATGCAAAAACATATATATGGCAAAAGAATAACAAAAACAAAAAAAAGCAGGTGATGGGAAACATAGGGAAGAAAAGAAAAGAAAGTCAAGGGTGAAGTTTACACACAAAATGTGAGCTAAAAGGTCCTGGACATTTGTCAGTGAAAAACTGTGAATTAGATGCTGAGCATAAAATGGTGCTGGAAAACTGAATATAGATAGAAACAAAATAACATACCCTCTTATTTCACTTTATGCACAAAAATTATTTCAGTGTAGATCGCATAAATGTAAAGCCTAAAACCATAAAACTTCTAGAAAAAAAAAAGGAGAAAATCATTGCAACATTGGGCTAGGCAAAGGTTTCTTAGAACACAAAAAGTGCAAACCATGAAACATTGATAAATTGGATTATGTCACAATTTAAAACTTTTGTTCTTCGAAAGACAAAATTGAGAAAATAAAAGGCAAGCTATAGATTGGTAGAAATACAACACATATATCAGACAGATATGAAGAACATGTAAGGAACCTATTAAAGAAATATGAAGAATTTTTACAACTCAACAGTAAGGAGACAAATAATTTTCAAGTGGGCAAAAATTTTGAACAC
Organism: Avahi laniger; assembly: GCA_963575035.1. NCBI lineage: Eukaryota > Metazoa > Chordata > Mammalia > Primates > Indriidae > Avahi > Avahi laniger. Next base: position 20,020 of record CAUYSK010082312.1, read on the forward strand.
TTCAAAAAAGAAGATATACACATGGCCAGTAGGCACATAAAGACATGCTTAATATCATTAGTCATCAGGGAAATGCAAATTAAACTATCATAAAATACTACTACATAGTAGTAGTATGAATACTACATATTCATACTACATATTCATTAGATTGACCAAAATCAAAAAGATTGGCCAGACCAAGTGCTGGCAAGGATGCAGAGTACCTAGAACTTTCACCCACTGCTGGTGGGAATGTAAAATGGTACAACCACTTTGGAAAACAGTTTGATAGTTTCTTAAAAAGTTAAACATCCCCTTACCATTTGACCCAGCCATTTGAGACCCAAGAGAAAAGAAAACACAAATCTATACAAAGACTTGTGTATGAATGTTAACAGCAAGTTTATTTGTAGCAGCCTCACTTTGGAAACAGCCTAAATGTCCATCAGCAGGTATGTGAATAAGCAAATGTTAGTATATCTGTGCCATGGATTACTACCCAGCAATAAAAAAGGAATGAACTATCCATACACACACAACATGGATGCATGTCAAAAATCATTATGTTGAGTGAAAAAGCCACCACCTCCCTGCCAAAAAAGACTCACGGTTCCCTTTATATAAAATTCTTGAAAATGCAAACTAATTTATAGTGACAAGAAAGCAAATCAACGGTCACCTGTGGCTGGGGGTGGAAGGAAAAACGGATTACAGAAGGGCACAAGGAAACTGCTGGGGGTTGACGAAAAAGTTTAGTCTTGATCATGATGATGGTTTCATGGTGTGTGTGTGTGTGTGTTTGTGTGTGTATATACACATACCATGGTGTATGTATGTGTATATATGTATATATAGAGTATCATTTTATCAAAACTGACAGAAATTTAGCACTTTATTTCCAGTTTATTATACTTTAATTATATGATCAATAAAAATATTAAAATATTGTGATATAGTCTTATATGTTTATTAATGCATTAAATAATAAGATTTAGCAGTCGGCCTAATAACTTCCATAATTTCTAAGTATCACTGAGTACAAAAGGTATACTTGCAATATCTATAATGTGATATAAAAATATATTATTTCTGTTGGTGACAGAGTCACAAGTCCTGTTAACGCTACTGTGGTTTGTTGTCTGCATTCATATTTGAAGAGAATGCTAAATTTCAGGTTAGAGGCTGGTAAAAATAAAGATACTTTTCTCCATCCAAGTTTGCAGACTCCCTGAATTCTCTCCACAGACCCCAGATTAAGAAGTCTGTTGGAAGCAACTTCAGATACCTGAGAAGATGATAATCTCCTCAGAAGGGAAGCATCTTTAAACTCCAGGAATATTTAAAGTTATTTATAGAAATGTCCTACATGGGAAAGCAATTTTTATCAGTAAGCATATTGTACCTGAGATAAGAATGAGAAATAAAATGTGGAAATATTGGACAGGGTCAACATCACCACATTAATATCTTTTTGTTAAAAAAATTCATATTTAATCATTTACATACTTTAAGAGACACATGCAAGAGACATAGGTCTATTAAAGTAACATATTGGTCAAACTTGTCAATTATAATTTAAAACAGAATTGAATCATTGCTTAAATGTGCAGTTTTTAAATAGGAATCTTACTAAGTTGGTATGTAATCACTGGAACATTTAAGAGAATTCAAGATTTGTTATACAAGTGTGATTTATTAGATTTATAAGTACTTACTTGAGTAAGAAGAAATGTTGGACAGTTGAAGTACTTGAAAAGAAACCCCGGAATGTCAAATTTAGAAATGCAATTTAAAATGCTTGAAGGTATTTAAATGTTTGAAGGCTAAATTTGTAAATGGGACCAAATATTATTCAATGACTTCCTTAAAAGCAGTGACTCATTTTTGTTATTCTATTTTCATGAATAGAACAATAGTTTTGAAAAGAAAACTTTAAAACTCAAGGGGGAAAACTAGGTTCGGTAAATGACAACTTTAGTAATTCAAAATTATTTCCTAGAATTTGTGTACCGTTTATTCTGTGTACAAAAACTATCCAAACACACATATAACAGCACGGATGGTTGGAAATGGAAAAGCCACAGGAAATCCCGGATCCTTCTCTCCTCCTGTGTTTATTTTTGACCTAAGCAGCCCAGGCATCCCTCCTGTCCCCTATTTGGGCCTCTGCCATTGAGGAATTAGCCACAAACACAAGAAAATTCTTTTCAGTGACCTAAGAAGAAGAAAGGTCATTTGTTATACTGGGCTTAGGAACAAATTTAAAATACTGAACCACTTAATTTTTTAAAACAGAGGAATCTAAACAAATGCTCAACTTGTGAACAAATGTGCATTCATTGCCAAAACCCCAGTTGGTTTAGACAGCATTTTTTTCCTGGTTCCTTCAGCAGAGCTGAATCCCCTGGCCTGCCCTCTCCAACAGTGGAGAAAAATCCCAAAGGGGAAAAAAATACATGTTCAGTAAGCATCTTTAGCAATCTACAACATTAATAGCATTTAAATGCCAATGTATAAACTTTCCTCCTTGCAGAATTGTTGGGAAGATCAAATAAAATGATCTTTTTATGATCTCCTCAATTTGAATAGTTGCTTCCTTTACCTGTAATTATTTGTCAGGAGTTAGTGACCCTATTAGTCAGGGTATCAGTTTGGCTGCTGTGACAGACATCTTCAAAAGTTGGCTTTTATGTTGCTGTGGTTTGAATGTTTATCGTCTCTGAAACTCATTTTGAAACTTAATCCCTAATGTGGTAGTATTGAGAGGTGGGGCCTTTAAGAAATGTTTGGGTCATGAGAGTTCTGCCCTCAGGAATGGATTGATCCATTCATGAATTAATGGATTAATGGGTTATCACAGGAGTAGGACTCGTGGCTTTATAAGAAGAGGAAAAAAGACCAGAGCCAGCACACTCAGCCTCCTCCCCATGTGATGCCCTGTGCCACCTTGGGACTCTGCAGAGAGTCCCTATCAGCAAAAAAATTCTCACCAGATGTGGCCCCTTGACTTTGGACTCCTCAGCCTCCTTAACTGTAAGAAATAAATTCCTTTTCTTTATAAATTACCTAGTATCAGGTATTCTGTTATAAGCAACAAAAAACAGATTAAACATATATGATACATTTTTTTTTTCCCTCACTTAAGAGTCTGGATAGGCAGTGATGGGTGGTTGGTGGCTCAATGATCATCTGGGTCCCAGGGCACTTCTGCTTTGCTGCTCTGCCATTATCAACAAGGGCCTTCCATGTTGCAGTCCAAGATGGCTGCCTTAATTCCAGTCATCACATCTGCATTCCAGCCAGGAAGAAGGGGGTACAGAGACTATGTAGTATACATATGCCCTGCTTCATCAAACTTTCAATGTATCAATTTATTTGGACTCTTTTAATTGATTGGTAATCAATTACTGTCTTAATCATTTTGATGTCACATTGTCCATGCAGTCAATGGGAGCCTCCTTCTGCTGGCTTCTACCCCTATCATGTCTCCATCACTCTTTGAGTACGTCTTTCTGGGCCAAAGATGACGTTCAGGTTCATCTTTGTTTGTCCTGCCCTAGACCTGGAATTAGGCATTTTTCCAAAAATCTCTGGTTCTATTTAGTGGAAAATAATTTTTAGAAACCAAAATCTGGGTGCTAAGGGTGCTCATTGCCCATGTTGTGTGGCCGCTCACAGGCCCTCTCCTTGGACAGAACTAGATGCACATACGTACAGACATACGTGCACATACGTGCATTTACATTGATATTTATCTCTGAATCTATCTATATGTCGAAGACTATGAGTACATGCCAGGACTCACTACATGAATTGCAGGGCCCAGTGCAAAATGAAAATGTGGAGCACCTTGCTCAAAAAAAAGGAATGAACAGCTGGTAAAGGTACTCACTTTTCCCTTTCTTTCAGGGCTGCTCTCTGGACGTGTCACTGTTTTTTATTTGCCGTTTCATGCCCTGCGTGGGATACTCGCGGGGGGAAGGCGGACTCTCCTAGGTGCCCAGGAACCCTACTCTGCAATTCAGAGCAAGTGCAGCCTCCCAGCTGCCACGTTCTCTCTCTCGCCAGTCCCCAGACCGACGAGCCTGCACCTGCCGGGTTAGGGAAGGTAAGCCAAGCACCTCCCGGGCCCCCAGACCCACCCCTCCAACCCACAGCGCTGGGCATCCTCAAGCGCATTGCAACTTCTGAGCCAGACACACTGAGTACCTGGATCGGGGGGCGGGTGCAGAGGTGCTCGCTGAACACACCCTGGGCAGACAGTGAGAGTGGTCGCAGGGCGCGGATGGGATCAGGGAGGCCAGGAGGGGTCTGAGCAGTCCTGGGGGGTGGGAAAAGCGGCAGGGAGACGGTGGGACGTGGGACCGCGTGTGCGCTGAGGCTCCAAGTCCCTGAGTGTGCTCCAACGTCCCATCAGACTTGACTTACAAAACACAAATTCAAAGATAGAATTATTAAGAATTTCAAGACAGTGATTGCGCAGCATAAACAGCCAAGTTTGGGGCCCTTCTGAGCACCAGGCCCTGAGCTAATGCACTGGTCACACGCCCATGAGGCGGGCCTTGGCTTATGCGGATGGTTCCAATCCCAGACCAACACGACAGGCTTCATTTTGTTCTCTCCCTTTACATGCTCACAACTACTTTTTCTGGTAGTGAGAAAGCCGGACGCTTGGTGCATTTATTTACTCCTTTGCTCATTCCCTCTGCTCGCAATCCTGCTCCCCTCCATCGGGAAGCTGTCCTCACCCTGCTGGGGCACTAGCACCTTGGCCAGGAGCCGCTACCCTCCAACAGGTACGTCCACCTCATTGCTCCCGGGTGATGGGCACCCACCCTGAGCTGGGCACATCCTTGCAAGGCCACCCTCCTCGGCCCCAGGACTCTGACACCCGATGCCAGGCTCTGCTCCCACCTGTCCTATGGGGAAGCCACCTCCTGCCTCCTGGACTCAGGTATTCTGGGCTGGACCACTGCCCCCACGCCCACCATGGATGCCTGTTATCCTTTATGGCTTTTGCATTGAACTGATCAGGAAGGGAAGAGAAAAGAGGAAGGGGAAGCGGGAAAAAAAGAGACAGAGGAAGAGGCTAAAAATATTTTTTTGAATGTGAAAAGCTGATTCTATGATTCATCTGGAAGAGGAAGTACCCGACAAGAGCATCGGGAAACTAAATAACAAATTGCCTTACCAAATATCAAAACAGATAGCAGAGCTATAATAACTAAAATGGAAAAGTGTTAGCTTAAAGAGACAAACAAATCAATGTAATAAAATGTGGGGTCTAAGAATAAGCATGTATTTATGCAAATTTGTTTTGCTTAGTTGGGGAAAGTGAGGATTACCCAATGCTGTTGAAACAATTGGCTCTCCGTGGGAAAGGTTAACTCCTACCTGTCTTCAGTCATAAAAACAAATTCCATGCAGAATAAAAAATACACATTGAAAAAACCGGAAAACATAAAGATACCTGGAAAAAGCATGGAACTATTTCTGTAACACTAGGGCAAGGAGGACTTCTTTGAGCAAGACCAAACGACAACAACTAAAACAACACGAAACAAACAAAAAGGCAAAATCCATAATGAAAAAGATTGATAACTTTGACTATGAAAGGTTTAAAAATTTTTCGTGTAGCAAAAAACATCAGAAACCAAATTAAAAGACAAGCTTAGAAGAAACATTTGCTAACTTTAAACAGATAAACTATCAATAGTTTAGGGTACATTTACTAAGAATTCTTACAAATCAATAGAAAAAGACAAACAACCCAGAATAATAGCGAACAAAAAGTATAAATACGCAACTGATAAACCATGAAATAGAAGTGGCTGATAAATGTAAAAAGAGACGGTCAACCTCATTAACGATCAGGAATAGACAAACTAAAACACACTGACACATCCTTTTGTACCGGAAGCTTGGCAAACATGAAAAGGATGGATAATAAGCTGTTTGTGTGAAGTTAGGAGAAAATGGACGTGCTCATAAAGTATGGGGAGATATAGAAATTGTTCAGCCCTTTTAAAGTTCAACAATAAGAATATGTATATTTATATATATTTTAAATGTATATAGATTTATATTCTTCTATGTTTTACATTTATATATTTCATGTAAGTTCAATGTGCAAATCCTTCAGCCCAGAAATCATGTCCGGGCACAAGGAAACATACGTAAGGATCTTCATCAAAGTAATATGACAGCAAAAATTGGGAACAAGGTAAACCAATAGGGGACTGGTTCAATAAACTAGGGTATGAAGACGCCATGCAGCAGGTAGAAAGAATGAAATACAGGTGTATTATGTTCATAAAAAACTGTCCTGGATATATCGCTAAGTGAAAGGAATGAGAAAACAATATGTAAATTATAAAACAATGTGTGAACCCACTTCCAGGCTCATTCGGGTTGCTGGCACAGTTTGTTTCCTTGTGGCTGTAGGACGGAGGGCCCAGCTCCTTGATGGCATCAGCGGAAAGCTGCCCTCAGATCCTGGCTGCCACCCACAGTCCCCTGCCACATGGTCCCCACCATAAGTGGTTGCAACATGGCTGTTTGCTTCTGCAAGGCCAGAATCTCTCTTACTCTAGTACAGGCTAGCAAGGTGGAGAATTTAAATATATATAAATATATTTCTATTAATATATTCTCTATCATTTCTATATGATATATGATTTTTTATATATATGTGTATGTATGTATGTGTGTGTGTATATATATATATATATATATATATATATAATCACAGGAGTGACAACCCTGTACCTTTGCCATATAATGCAACCCAACAAAGGGAGTGCCATGCCATCACCTTTGCCAAATTCTATCAGCTGTGAACAAGACATACTCAGGAAGGAATTACACAGGTCATTAACACCAAGGAATAGAAATCATGTGGACCGTCTTAGAATTCTGCCTGCCACAACATCTCTAAGCTACAATCATTAAAAACCAATCCTTTATTTTTCCATTGATAAAATTATTTTGGCCGTGGGGAAGAGGAGAGGACAGGGGGTTTATCAAAATGGTAGAATTTCATCAAAATGGAGTTTTGCAGCCAAGAAATGGCAACACTTACCTGGCAGAGTTTTTACTTTATGATTCAGAGCCTACTATATACGCTAATTTTAAATCATCCCTTCGAGCCATAGTGTACTGAAAAATACATATTTAAAGAGCACATGAAATTGAATCACCTCTAGACAATTATTTTGAAAAATTAATTCCTGCTTGATTATTTAAAAAAAAAATCAAGTCCATTGTTTGGATTCCATTTTCTCCATAATTTTCTGTACAAATATATTAAAAATTGAGGCTGTGGGTGACTCTGACATGCTTGGAGGGCAGCGTCAAGACTGAGGGATCAAATAAAAAATAGTTCATTTGAAATGTGCATCTAGGCAGTGAGTATTTGCATGAAATCATGTGAAGCAAAGAGGATAGGAGTTAACCTGATACCCTTTCAGGAACAGGGCAGTGTCAACCAAGAAGCAAGGATGGGTGAGAGAAAGGGGAAGGGAGGAGAAGGGGTCCTCGTGCGAGTGGAACTTCCACTGCGATTATCCAGGGCTCCCCCGCTGCACAGGCGGGCGTCTTCCCATCCCAGGACAACGCTGGCCCCTTTTACAGGGGGAAACGGCCATCTGCAAAAGCCTTCGTCAACCAGCCAGAAGAAATGTTTGTGGCGGGGGAAAAAGGGCTTGCCTGTTCTTTTTCATTCCTAGCAGCAAATAGATGATTTGCCACAACAGTTAAAACAAATGTTTCCGTTAAGGAGCCACTTCCCAGGCAAATAAACATCTTCAGCCGAAGTAAATATAAAGGGTGTCAGGACAGGGCAAAAGAAGGAACTTTCCAGCGAGTGTCGGCAGTGAGGTTGAAATGTAGTTCACGTGTGCAAGTGTTTTAAAGCCATGGGTCACGAACTGGCTTCAGGGGGGATTTTGTTTGTCCAGTGTGGTGTTTTGAAAAAGGGTTTTTTAAAAAACTAGATGCCATCATTAATGATAAGGGGATTTTCTATAACTTCTGGATTCCTGACTGCTCCTGAAAAAACTGGGAGGTCTGTCAACATTGGGTTTCTATTCCTGCCTAAATGGCCTCAGCTGACTGGAGCTGAGTAGTAGTTCTTTTTTTTTAGTTCACCCCAATCTCCATCGCTCTCTATTGTCTCACACATGGCCTTCTTTGTTCATTTATCTTTACTCCCTAGACTCGAAGAATTTGAGTTTCTAGCCCTTAATTTGATGCATATCTAAGTTTTCAACTTGGAAAGCATCAAGTCTAATCCTCTGATTTTACAAATAGAGAAACTGAGGCAGTCACATAGGTAGGTAAGGAGCTGAACTGAGGCTAGACTCCCAGTTTCCTGACTTCTAAGTGATTCCTCTTTCTGCTGTGACCTCCTGCCTCTATTTCTCCGTATTCATCACCAGCAGTTGAAATTCTCTAAATTTCTTTCCAACTGTGTGCTTGACGTGTATTAATATTATGATTTTTTTTTTGAGAGGCCTTGATTGCTTGGCATCTGTTTTAGCAGAAAGTCTGCTCTGAGGTTTTTTTTAGCTACCTCCAATTGGAATTCCCGATTTAGGGCAGTGTCACCAAGGCAGAGTAAGTCAGATCATCCACCAGGATAGAAGAAGACAACATAAGTACTTCTATTTCTAAAGTATCATTTTAATCTAAAATTATAATAATAATTTAAAAAGACATTAAGCTTTACTGTAACTGCTCCAGACCAGTCTGGTTCAACTTTCATGTAACAAAGTCGTGAATTGTTTTTCAGTTGCCATAGACCCTCAGGTTACCAATTATGTAACCCGAGCATGCTCAGATGAACCAAGCATGCAACCACAGGCGGAACCTAAGTGCTTGGACCAAGGAATGGGGACAGAATTAAGAAGCGGACACACCATACGGTATGATCCCTGATCCAATCAGATCGAGCCCTGGCATCACCCCATGGCATGATCCAGGCAGATCACCACTCCTGGTATTACCTCATTGAAGGATCCAATCAGATCACACCTCATTACCCTTTGCCTATAAAATCTGCCAGCCCCCAACTCGGGGAGACAAATCTGAGCCAGACTCTGGTCTCCTTGCTCAGCCACCTTGCAATAAATTCTTCTCTTTACAAAAAGCCAGTGCTTTGGCGATTGGGTTTCCATTGTGCACGGGCAAACAGATCCAGTTCGGTTCAGTGACATTACTAATATTTATCATTCCAGTTGGCAGTGGTGCCTCCTCTGACAGAGTGTCAGAAGTCTTGGGCCTTTTAGGGTATTTGAGACATCCAGAAGTTGGAGTTTTCCAATGCCAAGGGGTTGGAAGCAACACAGTTTCACTCATTCGTTTACGTCTGTGATGTGTTGAAGTCAATTAACTTACACCACTTTGGAATGAACAAATGCTACTTAGAAATGATCTGTGTGCCTTCCCCATTCTCACCACAGTTTTTCATTTCCCCGCCATTTTTAAAAAATACCTTCCACATTGGCAGTTGGAAGTCATGAGAGCACCCTTGAAATGGGTTTTTAGGATTTGAGAGGAGCTGCGAACTTTTCTCTCTCCCAGTTCCCCAAACTGAATCCCCCCATTTGGCTGGTCTGGACTTTCAGATCCACGCCCAGCCCACCAGTCAGCACCATGGCTCTACCTGGGAGAGCGTCAATCCCGGGGCACCGTCTCACTGAAGGCCAGCAGCTACCCAGCGAGCTCACAGCAACAGTTCAAGTGAGCCTTCTCCCGACACTTGTATGAGGAAAGAAGAGGCTGCCCCTGGGAAGGAGGCAACCGAATGGCACCTGCAGGCGACAGGCCAGCCCCTGTCAATCTGCAAGACCCAAAAGCACAAACGGAGGCCCACTCACCATACGACTAAGTGTCAATATGCTAAATAAAACGCTAGCCCCTACTTTTGCATAGCTCCATCGTGACCTGGTCAGCCAGGCTCAGATTTAGAATTCTTGAATTTCTCCCTGTTCTGGCTGAAATGGACACAGCCCCCAGCCCACCTCCCTCTTCTTTCTGCCTCTAGCTCCGTCCTGTACCATGAGGGTCCTTGTGCACGTGTGTTTGCACGTGCCAGCCTGAGAGTCCAAACTCCGTCATGGCCCTCCGACCTCCCCGTGAGCTGCAGGGTGTGCATGTGGCTGATGAGACATGCTCTTGGGAGGACAGCCCTGGGGAAGAGGCTCACACAGCCCCGGAAGGAAATTCCAGGATCCCAGGGTGCGTGGTCTGTGAGATTGAATGTGGGCTGTGGGTGTGTGAACCCCTTAGCCTTGTTGAGTCCTGCCCCATGGAGAGGACCAGATGGAGACTCTGTGGCCATTCTGGTTTTAATGGAACCACCCCTTCCCAAATAGCAAATGACGAGTGGCCACACAGATTTCTTGGGAGAAGATGACAGGAGTAATGCCCATGCCAGGAAGAGGGCAGAGTTAACACCCTTCTCAGTCCCCAAGGGCTCAGTGACCCACACACTCCCTCAGGGCCGTCAAAGTAAAGATGGCACTTACAAAACGAGAGGGAAAATAATGGCTTTTTAAAAGAAACTTGGGCTATGGAGAGACTATTTTGAAAACAGATGTTTGGAAATGTTCGTGGTAAGAGATTATTGTTGATTTATTTACATTATTCAAAAATTATGTAAATTGCCTATACAAATGCTCCAATCTGCACACACTTCAGAGTCCCGAAACCCAAGTTTTCTAATATCATTTAAAATCATCCCAACCTAGTATTTCAGTGAATTTTAAACTCATGTGCTAAAAGTGTAAAAATTCAGCACTTTTTAATTAGTTTTTAAGAACGACAGCTTAACCGCAGGGAAAATGGAAATAACTAGACAGATTTCAACAAAAACCTTTGCAAAATTGGTATATGGGATTGAAAGATGAAAAGCCCTTGAAAAAATAAGTATGGCAACTGATACCCTTTTTCCAGTTGGAAGATACAGGTTTATGAGGTTATTTTTTCATTTCCGACAGCCATTAAAATCAAGTATTGATATAAACCATACCACATAACTTTAAACCGTATAAAATAAACCAAGAATTTAAAATAATAAAGGATATCCTATATTCAAATAATAATAATTTAGTGAGAGTAAAGAAAATTTTATATCACTGAATACATCTCTTATTCTGCATCACTTCCTCTTGGCAGTTTCTCCCTGACTATGCTTTACCCTCCACGGAATATGTTAATACTGTGGTAAATACTTGTGATTCATCAGTAAATAAATAAATATTAGAGGAATTGTCTCAAAACGTTTTCCTAATACGTGCACCTGATCAGAAGTTTGGAGAATGGGGATCCGGGATAAAACCAAACATGGCTCTTTTGTCATTGACACTTGGGCAGGTCGATCCAAGAATGGATGCTTTCTTCTTTTTCCTCTAAAGCCTTTTCAAATAAATTACACCATCTGCTTCCGGGGTGGAGGGGCGGGGCTGTTGATCTGTTGCATTCAGCCCTCAGGAGCTTCCGGTTTCCATTCTGTGATGGAAGTGACACAGGCAGCCAGAAGGCACAGTTTGCTTTTGTTTAAAGTCTTGGTTTTTAGGACTGATTTGCAGAATCCTGTTTACTCAATCCCAAACAGAGAAGTCACTAATGAGGGCAAGAGAGGCAGGGAAAGCCAGCAAGCGGCAGTGAGCTCAGTAAGCAAGTGTTTGGTAACAGAACCAAGGAGGCAGCCGTGATTGTCGCTATTGTTTGTAGAATGGGTGTTTAATACACATACCATCCCTGTACGGTAGGAACTATTTTTTCACTCCAATTTTTAATTTTGCATTTTGAAATAATTTCAGACTTTCAGAAAAGTATGCAGAAATTTCTCATATACCGTTCACCCAGCTTCCCCAATGTTAGCAACTTACGTGACCACGTTGCGAGCAAGCGTCAACCCCAGGAAACTAACGCTGGCGCAACGCTATTGACTAAACCGCAGACCTTATTCGTATTTCATCGGTTTCTCTATTCGTGGCCTTTTTCTGTCCCATAATTCAATCCAGGAGCCCATGTTGCATTTAGATGTCTTGTCTCTTAGTCTCCCCCAGTCTGTGACAGTTTCTCTGCCTTCCTCGTTTTTTATGACCTTGACTCTTGTGATAAGTAGTGGTCAGTTATTCTGTAGAATGTCTTTCAATTTGGGTTAGCCTGGTGTTTTCTCGTGATTAGATTGAGGTTGTACATTTTTGCCTAGAACACTGTAGGAGGGAGGTTGCATCCTCAGGGATCGTATCGAGGGCCACATTCTGTCAACACGCCTCATCACTGGTGATGTCAACCTTGATCACTTGGCTAAATGGTGTCTGCTGGGTTTCCTTTTGTAATTAATAAATATCTTGTAAATAATAAATAAATATGTGTATATACTGTTCCTCCACAAGCTTTCACCCACCAATCTTGACATTCATGGGTGGATCTTGCCTGCAACAATGAATACTGTGGTGTTTGCCTAACGGGGCTCACCTCTATTTCATAAACGGGGCAAATGAGGCCCACAGAGCTGAAGTGACTCGCCCACAGCCACCATACCACGTCCCTCATCTCAGAATCCTGCCATGGCTCTCGTGTCACTCAAGGGAAAAGCTGAAGTCCTGACACAGACCTCCAAAGGCCCACACAATCTGGCCCCATGACACCCCTGAATTTATTTGTACTCTACTCTCCCCCTCCCCGACTTTCCATGAGCCACGTTGGTTTCCTGGCCCTTCTCTGAAAATGCTTCCACATCTAAACTTTGCGCTGGCTATTCCCTCAGCCTGGAACCTCCCTTTGCCCCCAATACCTGCTTTGCTGACTTCTTCACTTCCCTGGGTCTCTGCTCAAATGTCACCTCCTCAGTGAAGCCTTCCCTGATGGCTATTTTTACCCCACCCACATCCCAGGCACTCCCTAGCCTCCCTTTCTGCTTTAATTTTCTCCACCTGACATACGATTTCTGACTTACTGGCGTATGACGTATGCATGCAAGCAGGGGTTGTGGATTACCTGTCGACCCCGTTAGCTGTGATTTCTACGAAGACCGGGAGCTTGTGTGTTTTGTTCATTGCTGTATCCCTAGTGTCTAGGATAGCGCCAAGCTCAGAGCAGACATCCAATAAACACTTGTCGAATGAACGAACTTTGGAACATGAGTGAAAGACTTAGGAAGATTTTGCTTCACTTATAAGGAACAGAAAAACACAACTCATACTGACTTTTCTCTGAAGGGAGGTTAGAGACCCTCCTAACTGCAAGTCCGGAGGTGGGGCAGGTTACAGGGGATGTTTTCAGGACTTTGGCCTCGTTTTTCTGTGCTACTCTCCGCTCTCTGGGTCTTTGGCAGGCCCATAGCATCCTCACAGCTAGAGCTTCCACCGAAAAGAGAGGGCTTCTCTCTCCCAAGATTTCCAGTAAGATGCTGGGGCCAGGTCTCACTGGCTCAGGTTGCACCGAATGCCCGTCCTTGAACCAATCGCTGTGCGGAGGGACCAAGGTCTCTGACTGACTAGCCTGGATTATGTAGGTTATGTGCTCACTCCTGGTACTGGGAGGGGATCATGTTCTCAGCCACATGGACTGAAACTTGGTGAAGGGAGTTTTAGAAGGAAAATCGGGAAATAGAAAGGGAGAATATATGCCAACCGAGCAAAACTACTACAGTTCTGCACCTAAAACAAAACTATTACTGTTCTGCACCTAAAGTTGCATGTGCCCTCCCTGGTCACAGCCACCGGGATTCTGCTTCTTTAGGTCTGAGGAGAGGTCCAGGCACCTGTATTTTTAGGAAACAGGCCAAGGGGACTTTGATATACAGCCAAGATTGGGAATGATTGGTTGTCCAAAACAGACAAAGCCAGCACAAGAAAAGAAAATGCAGACCAATAACTTATGAACACAGATACGAAAATCCTGAACGAACTATTAGCAAATTGAATACAGCAATAAAAAAAGAACCATCATGTTCAAGTGAGTTTATTCCAAGAATGAAGGATTGTTTTAATAATTAATGATCGGTGTAATTCACTACATAAGTAGAATAAAGAAGAAAAAAATGTATGACCATTTTGGTGGATGCAGTAAAAACACGTGACATAATGCAACATCATTCCTGACTAAAAATAAACAAACTCTCGGCGGATTAGCATAAAAGGAAACTCCTTCGACCCGATAAAGGACATCTAAAAAAATAACCTATAGCTAAAATTATTACTCCATGGTGATAAACTTGATAAACCTAAAAGCTTTCCCCCAAATATCAGGAAGAAAGTAAGGATGTTTGCTTCCGCCACTTCTATTCAACATTACTAGAAAAGCTACAGTGGTAAGACAGTGTGGTACTGGTGTAAGGACAGATGTATAGATTAATGAATAGAAAATCCAGAAATAGACCCACACTTGTATTAATAGTAAACGGATTTTTGACAAAGGTACTGAGGAAATACAATGGGGAAAGAATAGTAACTTCGACATGTTGTTGGAACATCTGGGCATCTCTAAGGGTAAAAAAATGAAAACAAAAAGCAAAACCACACACACTACACATAAAAATAATGCAAAGTGGAACATAGATCTAAATGTAAGAGCTAAAATTATAAAGCTTCTGGAAGAAATCATAGAAAAAAATCTTTGTGATTTAGAGTTAAGAAAAGATGACTTAAATGGGTCATAAAAATTAAAAAGGTCACAAATAAAAAAGAAAAAATGGAATGAAATGGACTGAATGAAATGGACTTCATCAAAATTAAAAACTTTTGCTCTTTGAATCACAAAGAAAAAGATAAGCCACAGCCTGGAAGACAGTATTTTCAAAACATATATTGGCCAGGCGCGGCGGCTCACACCTGTAATCCTAGCACCCTGGGAGGCCGAGGCGGGAAGATCACTTGAGGCCAGGAGTTCAAGATCAGCCTGAGCAAGAGCAAGACCGGTCTCTACCAAAAATAGAAAAATTAGCCCCACGCGGATGGTGTGCGCCTGTGGTCCTAGCTACTTGGGAGGCTGAGGCAGGAGGATCACTTGAGCCCAGGACTTTGAGGTTGCTGTGAGCTATGGCAATGCCACGGCACTGTAGCCCAGGCAACAGAGTGAGACCTTATCCCAAAGAAAAGAAGAGGAAACAAACAAAACAAAACAAAATAAAACTCTAGTCCGTATGGCTTCACAGGTAAATTTTATCAAACATTTAAAGAAGAAATAATAACAATCCTTCATAAAGTCTTTCAGAAAACAGAGAAGGGAATAATTCCCAACTCATTTTATGGGGTCAGTATTACCTAATTTCAAAAGGAGACAATGATATCACAAGGAAAGAAAATTACAAACCAGTATCTCTCATAAACAAAGATACACAAGTCCTTAATAAAACATTTTCAAATTAAATCAAGCAATATACAAAAAGAATAACATATCATGACTAAATGCGGGTTTACTCAGGAATAAAAGTGAATTTCATACTTGAAAAGTCAGTGTAATTTACCACAGTAACAGAATAAAGGAGAAAATTCTTATGATCATCTCAATAGATGCAGAAAAATCACCTCAGTGGCTAAATTTGACACTTATCCATGATTAAAAAAAAAAACTCGGAATAGAAGGCATCTCTTGATCTGATAAAGGGCATCTACAGAAAACCTACACCTATCACCGTATTTGGTGGCAAAATGGTTGCTAGAACTCCATACACAAAAACTAATTCAATCTAGATCACAGCCCTTCATGCAAAATTAATGACCATAATATTTCAGGGAGAGAACCTTGGGGAAGAAGGGGAAAGATTTCTTGTACAGGACATGAAAAGCACTAGTTGCATTTTAAAAATAAATAAATTGAAATACTCCAAAATTTCAATTTTCCACTCACTCGTAATACCCTCAAATTAGAAACAACCCAAATGTCCATCATTTGTATATCCATGAATTGGAACATTATTGAGCAGTAAAAAGGAACGAATTACTGATGCACACATGGATGAATTAAGACAAATTAGGTTGAGTGAAAGAAGTAAATACAAAAGAGTAGCACTGTAGAATTTATGTGAAGTTCTAGAACAGGGAAAATTTACCTTTGGCGGTAGAAACAGTGGTTGACTGGCGTGGGAGAACTTTCCAGGTGGGGCCCTGGAAGTGTTCTGTACCTTATTTTGGGTTCTGGTTAGTTATGCATACATAAACGTAAAAACTCATTGAACAGAACTCTTAAGAACCATGCATTTTTTTACATAAATATATACCAATATAAATTACGCCTTAATTTAAAAAACCTATAAAATGGGTATCGTTATATCCCCATATTCAAGGTGGAGAAACTGAGACTTAGAGAGGTCAGGTAACTTGCTCAAGATCCCACAGTCAGGAAGCAGCAAAGGTGAGACACTAACCCTAATTTACCCAAAGCCAGAGGCAGAGCCTGTGTACTTACGCTCCCCACTGCTTCTCTCTTCCAGTATAAATAAAAGCAAAAATAAATGATCAAATCCCCCCAAATCCAAGCGTCTTTAATATATCTGCGTTTGGATGTAAAGTGCATTGACACAGATCTCAGGGGAAATTACATGGGCTTTACAGACCCTATATTTTGATGCATTTTATTTTAATAAGCTTAATTTCTAAAAGAGTGCGCATTAACCATCAGAACCCCCAATTGGGGGGGGGGATCAGTAAAAAACTAAATTCTAGCAAAGCTGTACTGATACTTTTGAAGCATCAGACCAGATGGCCCCCAACTCGAGCTGAGCACACCTGGGCTGAGTCTGGAGTCTGCCAACAAACCTGCTATGTCTCCCCCATCCTCACTTTTCCACATCGGCTCCCGGGCGTCTAGGAAGAGTTGCTCAGAAAGAACTAAATAAAACATTGCACACGATGTCACAAAGATTCAGCACATAGAACTTACCCTCGCTCACTCGCTCAGGTGTTGTTAGAAAGGCATCATCCGGGTTGATTTTGTCCTATAGCATCTTTCTGACCTACCAAAGAAAACCTTCCTTCTTTTTGTCCGCCCTACACCACTCCTCCCCACCCCAGTGAAGGTTATGAAATGGGGAGACTCAGCCCCTCTAAGGTGGGCCTGGAACGCACTCCAATTTGGGGGAAGAACTTCCCGTCCTTGATTCCTCATAAGCCAGCAACAGCTGGTATGTGTGAGATTTACTCATCAGATGGCAAGAGGAAGCCAAACACTCCTACAAGAGCTGAAATTCAGGACTAAGCAATATGAGATTCTCAAAAGGATCAAGGAAACAAGCACCAAACTATAAATCTGAAATCCAGAGTCCTGCGAAGAGTGAATTACCTTCCACAATGCCAGAGAAGGGGAACTTTTTCAGGCAGAGTAAAAAGTCCACATGGCAAACGCTGGAAACAAAGAAGTAGGGAAAGCAAAAGTGCAAACACACACGAACAGAAAATCTCTTGTTTTATCTTCGTCACAGAAATAAAACCAAACATGTCAGTTAAGGCCATACGGCCAAGCACTGGATATTAGAAATAAATCTTTCAAAGACTGTATAATAACATGGAAAAATCCTCTTGACTCAATAGTTAGTAAAAAAGAAAAATAAACTGTAGAAAAAGATTTCTCTCCATGGTTAGAAGAAAATATACCAAAATATTAATAGTGATTATCTCTAGGTAGTGAGATTTTGGGTGATGTTCATTTTCTTGTTTCAAACCTTCTGTAATTTCCAAGAACTCTACAATAAGCCTGACTTTCCAATACTTTTGGCAGCAAGTAATGGAAAGTCAGACCATCAGTGCCTTAAATTGTGAGGATATTTTTATTTATTTATAAGAAGTCTGAAGATTAGTGGCCTCATGGTTAGCCTGGCACCCCAACAGTGTCATCAGGGACCTAGGCTCTGTCTTTCTGCTCCATCATCCTTAATGTGTTGGCAGTTGTCAGGATGGTTGTCTCATGAACATAAAATGGCTGCCACAGCTCCAGGCATTGCAGTCTCATTCAAAGACAGGAAGGAAAAGCATGACTAGGGCAGAGGCAGAACTTCAGTCTTGCTTTTTATCAAGGTGCAAAACTCCTTCCTAAAATCTCCCCCATCAGACTTATTTTACTTTTAATTGGCCATAGCTAGGTCATCATCCCTGAGATCATAGGAATTCTGGCCAATACAGAAATAAAAACAGGGTTATGCTGGTAGAGAAGAAGGAGGAATTGCTTCAGACACTTACAGAGTCTGTCCCAAGTGATAAATGAAAAGAGAAGAACACAATATTAAGTGGGGGGGATTTTTCACATACATAGGCAGATATACACAAATACACACACAGACACACACACACGTGCATTCTACGTATATGAGAATGCATATTGCCAGAAGAAAGACTGGAAGGAAAGTTATCAAAATGTTAGCAGTGTTTGTCCTGGGTATGGAGACTGAGTCATGTTATTTATTTTTTTTACATCTCTCCATAATTTTCAAGTTATCTATAACAAACATAATTACAAAATTACTTTTTTAATTAGAAAAATGTTAATTTCATGGAGTCTAAGACTGTGGTTTTACCGTTACCTCTTTATGCACCCTGCACACGTAAGCCTTATTACAGATGCACCCTTGGTGCAGCCTTGCAGATCTCCCGAGTGCAGTGTTTTACACGTGTTATTTCATCTAATCCTCACAAAACCCTATGAGGTTGGTATCATTGTTGGTCCCATTTTTCATATAAGGAAACTAAAGCTCAGAGAAATTAAGCAAGTGACTTGCCTAACACCACACAGTAGGGAAGAGCTGACCCAGGATTGAAGCCAAGATCTGTCTGACTGCAGAGTCCACGCTCCCAACCACAGTGTTCCATGATGGAGTCCCTACACTGGCGACTTCCTTATTCCCGTGTCTGGTTTCGTAATTTTACTACTTACACATACGTCTGTACAGAATGTATAACGTATCGCAGGTTGTAAAGACCGCTTATAAATGGCACATGTGTATCTATCTGAAACTTGACCTGTATATTTAACGCTTTGATTTTGAGACGAGTCTCTCTTGATACAAGGCCCTTCCTCTCTGCCATATAACATTCATTTTCGTACAACAATATGTATTTTTTCCAGTCTCCTGGACATTCAGTCTCCCCCGACTTCCAGTTTTCCACTATTATAAACAATGCTGCAATGAACATCCTCATGCAATGTCCTGGGGCACGTGTGGGACATAAGGCTAGGGTGGGAACTGCCGGGTCGTGGGTGCTGGACAATGACAGGTGGGTCTCCCACAGTGGCTTGTGACAGCTGCTGCTGCTCCACATGCTTGTGAATACTTGGTACTGTCAAATAAACTACTGTACACTATTTTATTTTGTTGGATAATTTTAGAGTTGAAAGGTAATCTTGAAGTTAAAAAAAAAACCCCAAAACTCTTACCTTTAAAAATATTAGGGTTTATCATATCATTGAATTATGCCCAGACAAGCTGAGAGCCTCTCAAGGCAGGTGTTTTTGTTTTTTTTTTTTTTTTTTACAAATCAACTTTAATGAGGTATAATTTACATATAATAAAATGCACACGTTTTAAGTTGCAGTTAGGTAAGTTTTGACAAATGCCTACATCTGTGTCATTGCCACCACAGTTAAGATACAGAACATTTGCCCCAGTCCAGAAGGGTCCCTCGTGCCCCTCCCAGCCAATCCTCACCCCTATTCGTGGTCCCTGGAAACCATGTCCTGTGTCACTACAGACTAGAGTTGTCTTTTCTAGAGCGTCGTGTAACTGGAGTTGTACAATCCCTGCTCTCGTGTGTCTGCCCTTTTTGCTTCAGGGTGTCCATGAGATTCATCCGTTATTGTGTGGACCAGCTCTTTGCTTTTAACTGCTGAGTAGTATTCTGTTGTGTGGATATACGGTAGGTCCCCCATCCGTGGTTTCACTTTCTGAGGTTTCAGTTACTTGGGGTCAACCTTGATCTGAAAATATTAAATGGAAAATTCGAGAAAGAAACCATTCGTAAGTTTTCAATTGCTCACCATTCTGAGTAGCATGATAAAACTTTGTGCCGTCCTGCTCCATTCTGCCTGGGACATGAAACATCCCTTTGTCTAGCACATCTGTGTTGTAGACACTCCCCACACGTTAGTCACTTAGGAGCCCTCTCCCAGGCCGGAGGAGGCTCCTACCTGAGCAACAGCCTCCCTGCAGTCCCTAAGATACATACAATGGGAAAAGAGAAGTCGTAGAGTCCTTGGATTGGATATGGGAGGAGAGGTTAGAAAATCATTCATTCATTCATCCAGAAAATGTTTATTTTTGTGCCTCCCAGGGGCCAAGTTCTGTGATGGCCACCTGCACCAGACCCAGGTAGGAAAGGCAAGAGGAAACGAGTCCTGGCTGATAAGGATCCGCCATGGAGTTTGTGCACACCTCCAGACAGGCGGCGGAGTGCGGTGGATGCTGGACAGACAGACTTCAGTTGGAATCTTGGCTCTGTTCCTCTCTAGCTGTGTGACCTTGGGCAGATCACCCCACCTCTCTGAGCCTGTTTTCTTATCTGCAAAATGGGAATAAGAACCCTTTCCTCCAAGGAGGAAAACATTTTGTGGGGCCCGAAGCTTATATAATCTGGAGTCCTTTCTAAGAATAAGGATAGAAACAGGTCTTACTTTTGCAAGTATTACGACACGTACCCTCGTGAGCTAATTCAGGGGCTCTCCCAGCACTTTGGAAGAGGTGGTGAAAGCGAAAGCCCTGACGCTCGACTCTAACAGCCTCACGGTAAATCCACCTTCGCCAATCCAAAGTATTTTTCTCTTTTTTTTTTAATGATGAAATGAAATCACGCAGGTTAAGACATAAGCACCGCGGCCTAGCACAGAAGTGCTCCTGAGAAACAGCTGATGCTCAAATAATGCTTTCTGAAAGCCAGGCCTGTTCAGAGCACTTGGTATCTATTAACATATTTAATGAGGTAGGTGCAGCCGAATACTCCATTTTACAGATTAGAACATCGAGGCCCGGAGAGCTAAACAATCCTTGCCAAGTCACCCACCTAGTGAATGATCTGGCAGTCTGGCTCCAAGGTCTCTGCTCTTAACTCCTGGCCTTTACGACTCTTGTTGAAAGACAGGGGTTTTTATTACTTTTCCTTGAGTGTTATGAGCGTGCCCATTGCTAGAAAGTCTATAAGCAAAATGAGACATTTATCCTGTAATGCAGGTGAAAGCCCCTTTGGGACCCCAGAAGCCTGTTTTCTGAAGACTACACTCCTGGTGAAGGAAAACATTTCTCCCCCAGGGAGGCTGTGCGAAAATGCCACCCCCAGAACGCGTGTTGCACACGACCGCCTTGCCGGACCCCTAATTCCCTGACATCACACAGCGAACCCTGAACTCAATTGACTTCCGCCTCTACTTTATATTATCCCCAACGGGAAAACCGGGGACAAATCCAGCTGTACTTTCCACGTAACTTAACTACACGTAAAAACAGACTTACAGACGTTGATTTACGAGCGGCACTGGGGCTTGCCCCATAGGGTCCTTCCCAGGGCGGAATTTTTCTTCTCCTGGAGGACGGCTGTGGTCTGCCTGCCGGGCGAGGCTGAGGCTGCTGAAGGGTTAACTCTGCCCATTTTCCAGAAGCTCAGGCTTGAGGCTGTTGGTCAGTATGTGCTGCAAGAAGCCCATTTTGTAAAATGGTAGGGCCTGGAGTTTGGCGGCCCTTGGTACAAGCAACCGCTTCTTTCTGCTGAGAAATGAAATCGCTCGGAATGAATCGCAGCAACGAACGTGATGACTACAAGGCCATCTTGTCCCGGCAAAGCATCTCGGGCCGTGACACTAATCGGAGGAACACGTATAACCTGAGTGGGTTTCAGTGGAAACCGTGATTGCCAAATTGCACGGTTTGCTATAACACGGGTGTTTTCAAGATCTAATCTGCAAAGCGATGCTTCTCTCTCTGCCCACCTCCCACAATGCTGTTAACTAGGCAGAGGTGAAGCCAATTCACAATCTTCGGTCTCCTTCTCGAAATCCTGAAATGGCTTCTCACTGGCCCTGGGATAAAGGCTAATCCCTGACGTGGTTAAGAGGCCCCAGCAGGCAGCAGCTGGAGGGATGCCACAGCCCTCACCGGGCAGCCCCCAACTGCATCATCCCTGCTTGCTGCCCACCCGAACACCCGACCATTGGCCTGTCGTCTGCTGGATGCTAACAGAGCTCTCATCACTCCTTCAAAAAAAAAAAAAAAGTTGATGGTATTAATAATGTTTTGGGGTTTAAGTTGGGTGCTGGGTTCTCAGGTTTTTGATTTATTATTATGCTTCATAACATTGCTGATGTATTAATATAATTTTTTATATGAATCAATTATTATAGGGGCCAGCAAACTACGGCCCACTGGCCAAATCCAGCCTGAGGACTGTTTTTGTACCACCTGGAAGCTAAGAGTGGTGTTTACATTTTGAAATGGTTGGAAAAAAATCAAAAGAAGATTTCATGACACATGAACATAATATGAAATTCAAATTTCAGTGCCAGTAAAGCGTCAGGAGAACGCATTCACTCGTTCGCAGACGTCTGTGGCTGTTGTTGTACCGCAACAGCACAGCTCGGCATTTGCAGCAGAGACCAACTATACGGGCTGCAGAACTTAAAATATTTACCATCCGGCCCTGTATGGAAAAATTTGCTGACCCTTTAGATATTACATTGAAGAAGAAAGATTTTTGAAAACTATCTTTAAAAAAGCATCAAATGCAGTAATCCAAAGAGTTCTTCTAGGGAATGGTCAGCCCCTGGGTTGACTGGGTCTCTTATTTCTGTGTCTGCTCTGCCGAGATGACCTCCAGGTGCTTGGGGGCGGGTGAGCTCAGGTGGCCCGAGTGGTCTGGAGGGAAGGTGTCCTTGTTCCTGCAGCTTGTCCTGGCATGGCGGCTTCTGGGGTTGCTGCTAATCTCTGTGGTGGCAGCTCTCGGCCGAGTGGACTCGGCTCAGCCGGAACCTGAGCACGCACTCGCTCTCTCCTTAGCCGTGGGCCTCTTTGAGCCAGCGCCCCCCGCCCCCCGAGTGGCTGCCACCTCCTCCACCATCCCTCCGCCCGAGCAGCCCACCTTCCACCCCGGGCTCTGCGAAGGGCCACACTGCCCTCACTGCCACGGGCCCCCTGCCAGACAGGGCCGGATTTCAATTTAGCCACCTTCCCAGTCCCACCTTGTGAGGGCTCAGGAACTGCCAGGTCGCGTCCTCACCACACAGGAAACAGGAGGAGCGGGGCAAAGCAGAAAGCCGAGGCCACCCTTGGACTCGTCAACTTGCTGCTGCAGGTTCGCTTCCACGTGACCGGCCCTGGCTGCGGTGAAGTCAGCCGGAGAGAAGGATCCAGAGTCTTACATGGAGGCTCCCCGACACCTGACACAGTGCCCCCATCTCCTGACCAAAACCCAAGGTGGGAAGTTAAGACACAAACACACGCCCGCTTTCCTCTCCTCCCCTCGGCCAGGGGAGTGCCAGCCGCCAGTGTAAGTTCTAGGCGTGCATCTGGGGAAGGAGGCTGCACGTGGCACGCGATGCAGGGGTGAGGTAGAAATGGACCTATTTCTGCAGGGATCGCAGAGGAGACTACGCTGCTCCAGAATAGGATGCACCATCCTCTTGGCCCCAGTCACTTTTCATTCATTGTCCTGTACCTGCTGAGGCTGGACTGCATTTTTGGACTTTGGATTCCGTGAAACCCCCACCCCCTACCCCTATATCAAATCCCATTTTTTTGCTTAGAGGGCTCCAGTACAATTTTATATAAGTTTCTCTTACTTTCAGTGAAGAGCCTACCTAACCCAACCCACCTCTTAAAGAATTCTGAAGTGCATTCGCATCTTTTAGTGGAAGTTTCCTTGATTGGGGAAGGGGAGAAAAATTTTGCCCAAGCAAATATTTCGCTGTTGATTATGTCTTTAAACACCCGCCCCTCCCTGAACACACATGCATTTATTCAGACATTTAGGCCAAAGATGAAAATCAGCCTCTCTTCTTCATCTTCCATTCTTTGAGGGTGTTGAGTGATTTTTAAAGTAGACAGTCTGGGAGGAATAATGAAGCAGATTAAAGTGTGTTTGTTCAATGGACTAACGTGCAGACGGATGAAAGACAAACAGGAAGGTTGGCTCACGGCAGTAGCATCAGCAGCCACTGTATCTGCGGACTCTACTGTGCACGTGGACCGGGTTGGATTCGTTACAACCTTAGCTCATTTAATCCCATCGCCACTGCGATCTGGCTATTATTGGTCCCATTACACAGATTAGGAAACTGGAGCAGAGAGATGTGCTATAATTTGCACAACTAGTGCTGGAGCATCCAAAATTGGAAGCCAGGCTCCCCTGGTATCAAATCCTCAGCCTCTAACCACAGGGCTATGTCGCATACTTAAAAGCTGCGTCCCCAACCCCCGGGCTGTGTACCAGTACCGGTCCGTGGCCTGTTAGGGACGGGGCCACAGAACTCAGTGGCTCCCCCTGCACTGTCCCCTCACTCTGGTCCTTGGAAAATTGTCTTCCCTGAAACTTAGGCAAGGGGGGTGGGGTGGGGGGGACCGCAGCAGGAGGTGAGCGGTGGGCTAGCGGCGAAGCCTCCTCTGTATTTCCAGCCGCTCCCCGTCACTTGCATCACCGCCTGGGCTCCGCTTCCCCCACCCGCTCCCCCAACCCCACCCGGGTCCTTGTCCATGGAAAAATTATCTTCTATGAAGTCCCTGGTGCCCAAAAGTTTGGGGATCACTGCTTAAAAGAATATGATGCCAGGGGTCCAAAAACTGTGACCCTCAGCCACTTGTTTTTATAAAAAGGTTTCCTTGGGACGGAGCACACTCTTTGTTTACATATAGTCTACGTCTACTCAGTGACAGAATTGAGTGATGCAACAGAGACCACATGGCCTGCAAAATCTCAAATATTTACTATTCGACCCTTTACAGAGAAAGCTTGTTGACCCCTGGTGCATCCAATATTTTATCAAGTGTAAAAAAGCAAACTCCAAAACCATAACTGTATCGCTTTCCCCCCGAAATGTACATGGATAATGGTTAAACAAGACCAGAAAGAAATGTATATATATGTTTGAGCAAATAAAGATGTGGTTCTCTTTCTGAGGGATGGGGTGTTGTTCTAAAGTCGTTCTAACAATAAATGAAATTTTAGATTAAAAAGTTAATTGATTGAATTATTTAAAAACTGCAACCAAACTTGGAACATCTCTGTTTGATTTGAATGGTGTTTGCAAGACACACAAGTGTTTTCTCCTTGGGCCGAAACCCAGCCCTCCTGAGAGATCAGCTGGTTCTTACTAACTTGTCAGGACAGAGAAGAATTCAGGGTGTCTCAAAAGGCAAATCATTGCAAAATGTGGGAAACAGATCAAAATCTCCTGTCGCCTGGGAAATTTGGAAGCTTCTATTGCCTTGAAATTAGGCGCTTTGAGTTTCTCAAGGATAACCTGGGAGCAGGGCTGGGGGTGGGTGGTCGGGAGGAGAGGTGGGCAAAACAGCCCCAAAGGCCTTTTGGGGGTGCTTCCTTCTTGGCCTGTGTCGCTGTGGCTTGGGAGGAGTGTATGTGTGTGCAGAGAGAGTCAACGTAAAGTTTCAAGGACGCAGATCACTTCCCAGTTAGCTGGCTCTGGAAAGTGATGTCGCTAATGTTGCATTAGAAAATTACTAGAAATAATGGGGCTTTTTTGCTGAGTGGTAAGAAGGAATAAGTGAAATCATGCCATAACATATCCAGAACAGGGTCTGGGGCAGATACTTCCTTTTATTAATTTTGCACTTTGGTACCCAGCTCAGGTCGCAAACTCAGGTTAGCAACAAATGCCACATTCCTTTATGTGCTGTAAACCGGTGTTTCCCAACGTGCATGATGCTCAGTGACTTTAAGTGAGAGCAGTCCGTGGACTCAGTTCATGCAACACTGACTCACAGGGAGAGAAATGTATTCCGTCTTCTGTTCTCCCGCAGTCCTTCAAGGACACGGTCTCCCCCGAGTGCCGATCTGTCTCTAACGCGTCTCTAACACTTACGCATCTCTTGCTGTAAGAGGAAGGACAGGCCTCGGGGAGGCGAAAGTACTTAGCTAGAGCCGCGGAACGTTGCTTGGCTCCCATCAAATATCACTTTTACAGTCACCTTCTGTTCAAGGCAATTAACACCAGTTTTCCTTTTTATTAGTGGCATGAAATTCCCTTAAAAATAACTTTACCTAAATGAAAAAGTAATAAGAATTTAAAGAAAATATTAGCTAAATGTTAGAACAGTTGGTTTATTCTCATAAAGCTTAAAGTATATGAGGTAGTGTGTGGTTAAAGTAGAAAATCCTGACGTTGGGGCTGCCAGATTTAGTGACCCAAAATACAGGACACCCAGTTACATTTGAATTTTACATAAACAACAAATAACTTTTTAGTGTAAGCATGTCCAAAACACTGAGGAGTAGTGGCTGATCTGGAACGAGACAGACTAAATAGCCCAGAAAAGCTTGTTCAGTTCATTTCTTCTTAGCAATATTCATGGCATACTTATGCTAAAAAATTATTTATTATTTATCTGAAATTCAAATTGAACTGGACATCCCTGTATTTATCTGGCAACTCTACTTGCAGGTGGTTTGCAAATGACCAAAAGTCGGAAATGCCGGGCTAAATCTACCCCACTTCCAGTCTGAGCCATGAACCCCTGTCATGGTTGGGGCTAATTGGGCCCAGACTCCTGGGTTGTACCGAGATATTGGGTTCTAGAATTTTAGGCAGCACCAGTCGCTGGTACCGGTCACCCAGAAAAAGCCCATTGTCTCAGCCCACAGGGTCCCTTCAGACACTGAAGTCCCCTCCCATGCCCGGGACAGGGGACCTTGGCTGAGACAGAGCGATAAGGTGACTGGGGCGTGTCCTTTGAGCCCTGCCACTTTCTCGTCCTCAGGGCACTGCTGGGGGGCAGGGACAACGCACAGGACTCTCTTCTCTTACCCAGCTTGGGGACACTTCTTCTTAGTCTAGGAAAATCCCAGTCCTCTCTCTGCAAATGGGCCATGACTGTGGGAAATAAAAGCCAGGAGGTCCTGCCACAAAACTATCCAAAAACTAAGTCTCGCAGAGCCCGATCCTCATTCGAATGGGGCGGGGGCTGGAGGAGAAGGTGAGAGGGCGCAGGAAGAGACATAAATTAATGCCTGAGGCAGCCGGCCTCCCAGAGCCAATTGACCTCCCTGGTCCCATCTCCAGCCACCACCGAATGACAACCCCCGCCTCATCACAGCAGAGCAGGGCACAGCTTTTCCTGCCACGTCCGGCTGTCCGAGGTGTCCCTTTGGATGTGCCTGTTGTAGAGATGGTGTCTCCCTTCATCTTATGGGAACAAGGGCTCCGGAGCCAGATCACCTGGGTTTGGACCCCAGCGCCATCATTTGTTGGCTGAGTGACGTTGGGAAAGTTCTCAACCTCTCTGGGACTCAGTTTCCTTATCTGTAAAGTATGGTTCCAGCCTCATACACTTGCTTATCATGAGCATTAAATGAGTTAACACACGTGAAAGGACTTAGAGCGGTGCCTGACACGTGCCCAAATATTTTATTTATGTTAAATGTTTTTGTCATCACCTGTGCCAAAATACTTCAGGGTCAGCTTTCCGGGGGCTCTAGATATCATTTTACCTAATGTCTTTTGGTCTGTTAACAATAAACACATATACGATTTTTTTTTTAACAGATTGTAAGCATTTTCACATCCAGCAAATCGGTTAGTGTGCAAAATAACTCTACTAGATGGGGACTGCTATTCCCGTTTCACGAATGAGTACACTGAGGCTAAAAGAGGTATATCAGTTATTTATTACTGTGTAACAAACCACAAAACGTATGGGAATGAAACAGTGGTTTCTCCTTTCTCACGGTTCTGAAGGCCGGCTGGGCAGTTTCTCTGCCAGCTTCACCAGGGCTCACTCAGGTGCTGGGATTGGGCTGAAACAGACCAAATAGTCCCTCTTACACCTGGTTGGCTGTGACGGGGCTCCTCGATTCCCCTCGTAGGCCAGATGTGCTGCCTTAAGTTGTAGTCTCAAGGTTCCAAGAAGGCGAAGGCAGAAGTTTGAGGCCTCTTAGGACTCAAGCTCCGGAACTCACACAATGGCATTTCCACCACGTTGTATGGGTTAAATCAAGTCACAATGTCAAGCCCAGATTCAAAGGGGTGGAGAATTAGATCCCAACTCTGGATGAGAGAAGCCCCCAAGTCACATCCCAAGGGGTTGTGCATACTGGACGGGAGGAGTTTGTGCCCGTAAGGTAGCTCTTTTGACCAGGTCCACGACAAGGGAGAGGTAAAGAGAGCGGGAAAGCCACAGGCAGGCAGCGTCTGGGAGAATGCGTGGGAGAAGAGGCAGAGCCTTGCAATCCAGACGTAGTTCTGAAGGACGTGTCTGGCGTGATTTGCAGCCAGATCTGGGGGGTTGCTCTGGCTTCCATGCCGGTGCGCAATCTCTGCTCTCAGGCCGGGTTCCCGTGGGGAGACGGCCCCTGGATTCCAGTTTCTCTCTGCCTGGGCCGAGAATACTCCTTTAACTTTTCAAGAAGCTCTAACTTTTTAGTGTTCAAATTTCCTTTTCAACGAAAAGGTTTTCTTCCCTCAGCAACCTTTAGTCATTCAGCAAACACATTTTGGGCTTTGAATATAATCTTTAGGATGACAACTTGCGATGTTTACCTCTAGCCCAGATACTTCCCTGCATTCCGGATTCGGTCCCTACCGTCTGCTCGGCATCTCCTATTGCGTGTCTGAGGGGCATTTCAAACCTCACGTGCCCAAGCTAACTCCCGGTCTCACACGCACGCTCCTCCCTTGATCTTCCTCGTAGTAACTGTCAACTCCTTTCTTTCAGTGGCTCAGACTGAACAGCTCGCCGTCATTCTTGTCTTCTCCCCTTTTGACACTTTCACATCAACGCGCCCTCCAATCCTGGCCTTTCCTACCACTTCAAGTGCTCCGCCCTGGCCCAAGCCAACATAACCACTCACATGGCCCATTGCACAGAATCCCCACTATGGGCCACGTTGAGCCCAGCCCCCCGAGCGATCCGGTCAACATCAGACAGAACGTGCTGTTTCTCCGCTCAGACCCCCCTGCTGCTTCCCATCTCATTCAGAGTAAAAGCCAAACCCCTTGTAACGGACGACGAGCCTGAACGATCTTCCCTCCCAGCTCCTGTCACCTCTCCTGCCTTGCCTTGGCCTCCCCTCTCCTTGTGGCTCCTCAGACACTTAGGGTCACTGTCATCTCCAGGTCTTCGTCCTTGCTCCTCGCCCTGTGAGATGACCTGGTGTAAAAGCCGTGACCAGCGACAATCACCCCTTCGGGGGAATCTGAATTTGAAACTAAGATTGTTGGTCAGTTGGGAGCAATTAAAATTATAATCTCAAAATTCGTTTATTCAGTCTTGAATAAAATTAAATTTATAATCACAAGCCACACATTGTAATGTCACCTTAAGAGAAAGAAATGTTGAGCTGTTGAGCCAAGTACTTCAAAGCACCGAGCCAGCCACTAGGTTTGGTTATCTAAATAAGGCGGAAAACTGCTGCATGTTTACAAGTCAGAACCTGAAGACTTCAAAACGTAAGTGTAAGCAGGGTGGATGGACAGATTCTTTTTTATTAGAGAAGAATTATGCGTATTCTACAACTTGTCCTCATAAAATTCAATTCAATTGTGTGTTTTTTAAAGGCAAACTTGAATTTGAAATTACAAATCAGCTTCTTAATATTTAAATCAATGACATATATCATCACCGATATTCTTGTCTCTTGGACTTAGGGAGAAAACCCTGCTTTTTCCTCTAGGTGTAAATTACAAAGCTATGAAAAATAAATTATGGTTTTAATGGGAGTAACTAAAATGATTTTGACTTTTCCCACCACGTCTGGTAGCATCGGCAGAAAGAGGCAGAAAGAGGTGGGGTGGGGGCGGGAGTGGTGGCCAGGTGGCCACTCCTGCTCGCGTAACCACCCCCATGACGTCGGGAAAGTGCAATAGGACACGAAACGGATTTCCCACCCAGGTGGACTCGGGTTCAAATCCCTGCTCCTGTGCCATCCAGATGTGCCACCTTGGGCAAGTCATCGCACTTCTCTCGGCCTATCTTTCCTCATCTGCAGAAATAATGGTCCTCATTTCAAGGTTGCTGTGACCCTGTAATGAGATGAGGCCTGCAAAGTTTAGCAGAGAGTACAGGACAGAGCTATCGGGCTCTTTCTTTCTCTTTAGGTCATCTGATGTCTGTGATCCTCGAAACTTCCAGAACCCAAAGGAGCCAGGAGTCCCACACTGGGTGAGCCACTTGCCCCAGGTCCCAGAGCCAGTGAGTGGCAGAGCTGGAATTTGAACCGACATTTGTCTGATTCCGTCTCGTGCTCTTTCCAGAACGTGACTATTTCTGGAACTTCAACCACTCGGTGACCACCTTCATCTCATACTTTTTTGTCAGATACGTGCACCACCTGCAATATTATTTTCTTAAGTATTTCTTTAAATCAACTCATTTTATTATTGCAATAAATTTATTTAAATAAGAAACATTACATCTCTACTCAAAATGATGAAAAGCCAACATCATTTTCACACCTAGATAGTAACTAATATTTTTTATATATGTATATATGTACATATATACATTATAACCATATCAATGTTGTTGGATCCCACCTAGATGCTGTGGACCACTGAGAACTCCAGACCAAGGGCTGTCTCTGTCCAGTTGCAAAGGGAGTTTAGCCAATGGTAGAGAGTGTTAAAGAGATCCTATTCCCCAAGTGAGATGTCCTCCTGGTTGTAATCAGAATGATTGAAAGATAACTGAACAGGGATTATTAATGTTATCGCTATGCAACGAAGTGTTATTTAATATTATATCCATATGCAGTATACAACCAAAACATTATTTCCCATACCACGAGGGGGAAGTGCCCCATTGCTAAACATTGCCTTACACTGAGGAATCTCCATAAAAGATCTAATAATACACTATTTTTCGAAATCTTATGGCCACAGCCTATGATAACAAGTACATAGCCACACTCACACCCATATTCGTACCCACATTTGTATCTGCACCTATATCTATCTCCTCGTTTGTAACAATGTGCAACGAACATACGTACAGCAATATGCATAGTCCTTACCAAGGATTGCACTTTGCACACTGATCTTTCTTTTCCTTTCTTAGCCTTATCAATTTAATTTTTAAAAATGCTCACCAGAACTAGTAAAATAAATACTGAGGTTTATACCAAAAAGCCAATACTAGATACAAGATAAAAAGGCTCGTGTGGAAACAGAGAGAGAGAGCAACTTGGTGCCTCTAAACACCTAAGACAGTGATTCTCACAGTGTGCTTCAGTGACCCTGGGCTCCCCCGATCCTTCAGGAGGTCCACCAGATCGAAACTGCTTTTGCTTTGATACAACAATACTGAGATGTTATTTGCCGTTTAAACTCTCATCTCCCACGAGTGTGCAGTGGGGTTTTCTGTAGGCTTCCTGACCTGTGATGATGTCATCCCCTACTATTAACGATAATGGGTTTGTCCTTGTTCTTTTCACGTGAATGAATAAATATTTAAAAAATTTCTCAGTTTAAATTTCTAATGTGGTAAAAAGCAATAGATATAAGCCACGTAAAGAAAAACTCTTTGGGGTCCTCTATAATTTTTAAGAGTGTCAAGGGGGTAATGAGGCCACAAGCCTTGAGGATGGCTTCCCTGAAATCATCCACTGAATTTATAAATGAAGAATTAACTTGCGTGGCCAGTAAAGGGGGAGAAAGAGAATGTTTTCCTGAGCTGTGGCTTTCAGGGAAGGTTTCACGCGTTGCATGTGCCGCTCCATCTGGGTACCGAAAGTGCAGATGGGTTTGCTGAGTCACAGGAGGGAGGGGTCCAGGAAGGTGGCTCAGCACAGGCACAGGCCAGGTAGTGGGAGGGAATGGGGTGAGGTGGATCCAGGTAGCCCGGAGACCAGCCTTGCTTGATTGGAAGGTACAGTTTAGAGGAGAGATTCTGGGATCGGTGATAACGACACTCTCAGTCCTCAATGGTCTCTGAAGCTGACGCAGAGGCCCCCTTGGCCAGAGAAAACCGAATAGTCTGGTTTGCATTCCCTGAATCTTCCTTCCCCCTGCTCCCGGGAACTGAGACCTCACCCACACTGGTCCCCCACGGGGTGGGAGTTGATAGTCAACCACAGAACTGAGCAAAACCTAAACTGTTTCTTTTCTTTGGAAGGCCTCTAGAAACAGGAAGAGAGGCTGTTTTCTAGGATTTGCCAAGAGTTAAGTCATTCCTATTCCTTGCTGATACAAACAATTTCTCGGGTTACTCTTTGGGGCCCAGGAACATTCATGAACTGTGCAAGGTTTGAACTCTTCAACTCTGAACTTCAGTCCCCTGGGCTGTCTTCTGGGGCTGGGGCATGGCTCTCTGGCCCTGCCTGGGTTTTCAGAGACATGGCCACGTCACAGGGTGGGTGAGACAAGGCCACCTCCCGGGTGAGACCTCAGAGGAATTCTCATCCAGAGCTATTGTGAAGCGTAGGCTGACATCAGTCCATCTCCCGAGTCAGGCCAATGGATGCCAGGTTTCCGGACGCACGTGGCCAGGTCCTTCATAGCTGAAGTAATGCACAGATGTAGAGGCAGTCGACGAGAGTGCACAAAATCAGAAAAGCAACGTGTCGTTCCTTGTCCTGAGCACCTTACACGTATTATCTCATTTAATTCTCACAACTACCTTACAGAGAGCATAGTGTAGTATAAGAACAGTGTCTCTGGAGCCATCTGCCTAGTTTGTGTCCTAGTTCTGCCATGTGGCAGATCATATTTTTCCAACGTGGCTGCAACAATATCTTTGTACCATGTGTCCTGCAACGTGACCTCCTCCCATCCACAGATGGGGTCTATGTCCCCTTCTTTTGAATCTGGGTGACTTTCTTGTTACCAATGGAACATGGCAGAAGTGAAACTATGGGACTTCCAAGGCTTTGTTTGCTGGAACATTCCTTCTGGAGCCCTGAGCCATCGTGGAAGAAGTACCCCGAGGCTTCCATGTTGTGAGGAAGCCCCAGCACACGAGAGGCCACGGCCAGGTGGGTTGGGGGGCCGCGGTTAGGTGCTCTGGCCAGTTGGCTGAGTCTGGAGCTTGAGTCATCTTCATCCAGGTGCCAGATTTGCACGTGAGTGATGGGAATCTCTGCTGTCAACTCACCCCCTGCCTTCAGGTCGTCCCACATGAGTCCCAGACATCGTGGAGCACAGACAAGCCATCCCTCTGTGCCCTTTCTGAGTCCCCAACCCACAGTCTGAGGACAACAGAATGGTAGTTGTTTTATGTCACTAAGTTTGGGTGGTTTTTATACAGAAATTGTAACTAGAATGTGCCACTAACTTGGCTGTGTGATCTTGGTTGAATCACTTTACCTTTCTGAGCCTGGGTTGCTAATCAGAAAAATGAAGATAATTATATTATATATTCTCCATAGAGATCTGGGCACGGTTAGACTAGGCAATGGAGCTTAGTTCCTAATACACCACCCAGCGCATCATTAAGTGTTTGTTAAAAGTTTTTATTGTTAATTACCGAAAATTCCTTAATAAATAGAAATAAGGATAGGAAAGATACTGCTTTCCTTCTGCTCTGCCCCAGTGCTGGGGCCAGACAGAAAATGTAAATAAGTGAAATGCACAGGTCACAGAAAAAGAGTATAACATATAAACCGATGAATGGAACCAACACTCGAGCTCATCATAGGGGAGCAAGAAGGAGGGGCTGTCTGCTCAGACCAAAGTGCTTGCGCATTTCCGAACGGGGCAGTCACTAAGGAGCCCCAACCAATTGCTGATATGCAGAAATGTGGCCCCAGTGTCGTCAGGTCTTCCGATTTCCCAAAAGAGCCATAAATCCATATTTTATGTGAAAATTTCTTATGCTTAAACATCAGCACTGAGTCCAAATTCTTAAAGAAGAGGTTTAGTGGCTGAATGCGCTTGTCAAAGGGCCACTTTGAAGCCCTGGCTTTAGTGACGATGTGGTTCTGGGTCCCCTGCTGATGTTCAGGGCCAGCAGGAGAAAAGCACCCTCTGTCACCTGTGCCCCTCTGAGACACTGCCCCTGTCCCCTCTGGAATACCTGCAACACTGCTGATCCTACGTAGGCCTCACGGGGTGATTCCAAACCACCTGTTTAGACCGGAGTTTCTCGACCTTCTACAGCCTCCTCAAAATGATTATTCTCCTAAGGAGACTTTGTAGACATTCTTTTAAATCACCCCCAACCATGAAATTTTAATGCACAGCTATTTTGTACATCTGTTTAGGTACTGATGTGTATCTGTGCTTCAGACACAAAAGAGTGTGAATTTTTTTCGCCTCAACCATGTGTGCTCAACAGTGGGTATGAGAAATATGGCCCTTCAAGGGGTTGAAAGTTGGTTCTGGGGGGCAAAAAAATAAAACAAAAAACAAACAAAAGCAACTTACTCTTTGTATGTACAAAGCATAGATAAACACTTCATGACGTGATCTACAGTCTATCTGTGGTATAATATTTCATGGAGGAGAGGTGGCATTTGGGAGGAAACGTCTGAAAAGACTCCGTGGTGGGGGGATAATGGCAACAAGGTGGAGCACGGTCTAGATCCCATTATTGTGCCAAGGTCCCCTCTCAGACCCTCCCCGGCTGCAGAGAAGCCACTCTCCCTCACCCCCTTCCTGTGTCCGGGGCAGCCGCCCTCCAATCCTGCGTGGCTGTGGCTTTGCGGGGGCCATTGCCCTGGCTAAGTGCGGGGGCCGGGCTCAGCTTCACGGGTGTGTGACCTGCGCAGCCACACAGACGGGAGCTTGGAATGGTCCTGCACTTGGGTTAACGCTCCTGCGTCGCCATCTTGAAATTCTTCATACATTTCTGTTTGCACAGGGTCCTACAAATGACGTAGCCAGTCCAGCCTGGGGCTGTGAGACCGGGTTTGAAGCCTAGCTGTGCTACTTATGAACTACTTGACTTGGGCAAATTAACTTATCTCTCTGAGCCTCAGTTTCTTCACCTGTGAAAGGGACACAACATGGCAAATACCTCAAAGGGTTGTTGGTGGCAAAGATTGTTTGGGTGAAAGCCTGTCAAGGTCACAGCTGTGCCTGGCACAGAGCAGGGACTCACTCAGTGTAGCCAGATGTTCTCAGCCTCCCAGAGCACAGGCCTGGGGGAGCGAACTATTCTAAGGAGCTCTTGGGAGTCAGCTGATTTTGCCCGGTGACAGTTCAGATTGGTTTTTGGTCTGCCTCTTTTCTGATTGGCCAATACTGATCTGTACTTGTTATTAAATAAGGGGGCCACCTGCCCTGTTTATGTCTTACTTTCTCCAGATGAGCCTCACATGTCCCCAGCGTTCCAGAGCATGGCCATGGCTCCCTGTGAGGGGTCCTGTTTCGCTAGCAAACCACACCCCCTCCTAGGCCCATGGCTTGCCAGTGTGGGAATTACCCAGACTCATTGTATATCTATTTAATACATTTCTACAATCCCCAAAATGTGATTTCATACAAAGATCCAAGCTTAGGATCTCACATCCATGCCGAATATGAACCAGGCGGGTTTTCAGGAAACTGTCTCCATGTTACCGATCAGAACGTGGATATTTGGGTGCCCTAGAAAGCCTTTTCTATTTTACATTGAGGAGTATTTCTCACTTTGTCCTCTCCCTCATGGAAAGGAGATCTGGTCCAAGATAAGGGAAAGAGGCCAGGCGTGAGTGCGGTGGCTCACGCCTGTAATCCTAGCACTCTGGGAGGCCGAGGCGGGAGGATCGCTTGAGCCC
Organism: Avahi laniger; assembly: GCA_963575035.1. Lineage (NCBI taxonomy): Eukaryota > Metazoa > Chordata > Mammalia > Primates > Indriidae > Avahi > Avahi laniger. The sequence continues at coordinate 55,848 of CAUYSK010082312.1, forward strand.
AGGAGTTTAAGACCAGCTTGAACAAGAGTGAGACCCCATCTCTACTAAAAACAGAAAGAATTAGCCGGGTACGGTGGCACACACCAGTAGTCCCAATTACTTGGGAGGCTGAGGCAAGAGGATTGCTTGATCTCAGGAGTTCGAGATCAGCCTGAGCAAGAGCAAGACCCCATCTCTACCAAAAAATTAGAAAGAAATTAGCTGGACAACTAAAAATACATATAGAAAAAATTAGCCGAACATAGTGGCTCCATGCCTGTAGTCCCAGCTACTCGGGAGGCTGAGGCAGGAGGATCGCTTGAGCGCAGGAGTTTGAGGTTGCTGTGAGCTAGGCTGACGCCACGGCACTCTAGCCCGGGCAACAAAGTGAGATTCTGTCTCAGGGAAAAAAAAGATAAGGGAAAGACAGAGAGTATTCTAGAATTATATGTGTGTCTGTGTGTGTCTATGTGTATAGGGGTGGTGGTGAAAGGCCAAAATTGTGCAACAGAAGAGAAATAGGAACAAACTTTGTCCCCAGTCATGTGTAGACTCCCTGTGGGAACTTGGATAAGTCACATACCTCTGGGTGTCTGTTTTCCCATTTGAAAAATGAAGAACATATCGGTCACTTTTTTTTCCTTTTTTTTTTTAAGTACAGTGTCATCCATGATGACACTTTTTGGTTTTAAGGGACTGAAAAAAAAAAAAAATCAAACTGACCTAAGTCACAAAAGGGATTTTATTAGTCAATGGAATTATATGTGGTTTCAGGCATAGCTGGACCCAGGTGTCCTATCAGAGTGTCCAAAGTCCATCTCTTTTCATCTCTTGGCTCTGACCTCTGTCTTGATTACACTCTCAGGTAGCCTTTCCCCCAAGTGGCGGACGAGAAGGACCCAGCACCAACAGGTTTATCTCCCACCAGCTCAGCATCTCCCTTTGCTGAAAGTCACGGCCAAACCCTGGAGTTTGACTCTTGATTCTTTCCACTTGGATCACATGTCCCATCCCTCAACCATCCCCTGGGTACAGGGAGAGGAGATCTTGTCATGGGCTGGGGTTAGGTCACATGTTCACCCTTGACCCAATCACTGTGTCTGGGTGAATAACGCTATCATTGGCTGAGCCTGGGTCACATGCCCACCCCGAGCTAGGGCTAGGATCAGACCTACCTAAACAACAGGGACAGGGAGTGGGGGTGGGAAATTTTTTTCCACAGGAAAGTTAGACCGGGTCAGCCGAAGGAATGGGAATTTATGCTGAGAAGACAAAATTGCCAGATGCCACTAGTGGGGGTTGGAGTGGACCGATGGAGTCCAGGTTGGATTCAGGGGAGACTTAAAGGGAATCCGCAAACATTCAAAGCATTTTATGTATGTTAAAAGTAATACATTCACCTGGCTGAAAATCCAAACAGTGTACTCTTTACTCCAGCCTCCCACTCTGGTCTCTCTTGTCCTCCCCTCCCCAGAGACAACACTGTTCCCAGTTTCTCGAGTGGCTGTGTTACTTTCCTGTTGCTGTCGTAACAAATTGCCACAAATTTAGTAGCTTAAAACAATACAAATTGATTTTATTTTTTAGCTCTGTAGGTTAAAAGTCTGACATAGGTCTCTAACTAAATCAAAGTGTCACCGGGGCTGTGTTCCTTTGGGAAGGCTCTAGCAGAGAATCTGGTTCCTTCACTCTGCCAGTTTCTAGAGGCCGCCTGTATTCCTGAAGGCTGCGCCCATCTTCAAAGCCAGCAATGGCCAGTGAGTCCTTCCCAAGCTGCGTCCTTCTGACACTCTGCTGCCTCCTTCCATATACAGACGCTTGTGCTACGCTGAACCCTCCTAGGTAATCCAGGATCATCTCCCCAACTCCAGGGCAACTGATTACCAAACTTAATTCCATCTGCAACCTTAATTCCCCCTCGCTATGTACCCTAACATTTTCACAGATTCTGGGGATTAGGACATGGACATCTTTTGGGGGCATCATTCTGTATCCTTTAAGACGGTGGTTCCCAACGTTTTTGGCACCAGGGACTGGTTTCATGGAAGACAATTTTTCCGCAGACGCGGCAAGGGTGTGTGTATGTGGGCGATGGTTTCAGGCACATTATATTCATTGTGCAGTCAAACCTTTCTGCTGATGATAATCTGAATTTGCAGCCGCTCCCCAGCGCTAGCATCACCACCTCAGCTCCATCTCAGATCATCAGGTGTTAGATGCTCATAAGGATGCGCAACCTAGATCCCTCGCATGCGCAGTTTACAGTAAGGTTCACACTCCTGTGAGAATCTAATGCCGCTGCTCATCTGACGGGAGACGGAGCTTATGCAGCGGTGTGAGTGACGGGGAGTGGCCGTAAATACAGACGAAGCTTCGCTCATTCACCCGCCGCTCACCTCCGGTGTGTGGCCCAGTTCCCGACATGCCATGGACCGATACCGGTCTGCGGTGCAGGAGTTGGGGACGGCAGCTTTAAAAGATCATCTATGCATGCATAAGCAAATATGTATTTTAATTTACAACCTAATAAAGAGCAGCATTGCTCACTCAAATGTAACATAGGCCTAATTTTAACCCGCTGGAATGTACAACCTATTAATTGCTTTGGGTCATGACCATTACGAAATAGAATGCACAGCACATAATAAAAATAAGTATTGCTTTGCGAAACTTTTGTTTCAGTCTTTTGTGGGTGAGTGCATATGTGTGAACTGCGTCATGATATAAAAAGTATTTTTCACAGTGAGTCACAGTGAAAAATGCTGGGAAGTTATTATTATACAGTTTAGTGGTTATGTGAGGTTTTTTTGGGGTCAGACTGTCTGGCTCCATCACTCACCAGCTGTCTGCCCTTGAACAACTTAATCTCTCTGAGCCTCAGTTTCCTTGTCTGTAAGATGGGGCTAACAATGACACCTCACCTTACAGAGCTCTGGGAAGAGGAAATGAGCTAACATGTGCTAAGTGCTCACCACAGTGCTTGGCAATGATAGGCAGGTACTTTCACTGTCTTTGTTTTTATTATCCTTGTTATTCTTTTAAAAACAGAGAGGGATGTGAGTTTCAGGAGGGAGAGAGCAGAGGTTACGTAGGGATTTTTGTGCGAATAGGAAGTGCAGCCTCAGCTCAGAGAAGTGAGAAGGGAGCCAGGTGTGGGAGGTATTCTTGTTAGCCCAGGCCAGGAGAGGGGGTCTCCGCACAAATTCCCCTGCCGTAGTGCTCGCCCTTCCGTCTCCAGGTGAAGGTTTTAGAGGTGCCTGATGACATGCAAATGAGTTTGTAATCTGAGAGTGTGTAGGGGGCTGATTAATAACCCATCGGAATCCTCCACGTCTGAGCACAAATTAGTTTATCTAATTCGTTCAGTCGCTCAGTATTTATGGAGTTCCTACCGCATGTCACGTCCTGTCCCAGGGGTGAGGATGTGGCTGGAAACCAGCATGACGGTGTCCTCGTCCCCACGGTGTGCGGTCTAGAGTTGTGCAGGCACTCTGCAGGTGGCTCATGACAGGTGTGCTGGGTGCTATGAGAGAGAAGTCCAGAACATTAAGTGCAGGCAAAATGGGAGACTCTGGTGTGTCTGGGCGGGGGTCCCTGGGTCGTCCCCTGAGGAGGTGTATTTGACCAGCTGCCCGCAGGAAGAGTAGGGGCCACCGGGTCAAAGGCTTTAGGGTAAGGAGGAGAACCTCAGGTGGACACAGGGCATGTGCAAAGACTTTGGTGTGGGAGGTGACGTGCCCTGACGTGAGGACCGAAGTGTCCTGAGGAAATCGAAGGAGGGATCCGACGGGAGCCAGGCAGCACGGGACTCAGGACAGGGGACTCGGAGCAAGGGAGTGTCACGAGCGGGGCAGAGAAGAGAGGCCGAGGTTTTCCGGGCCCTCGATGGGGAGCAAGTAGCATTAAAGCCCCAAGGACTTGGGGAGGAGACCCCCCAAAACAAAATAAAACAAACCGAAACGAAACTGGAGAGCTGCTTTAGAAGGGAGGCATGCCGGAGTTTAGGGCAGGGGGCAGCTGTTCCGAACAGCGGCTGGGGGCTACGGATTGGGGCCTGGAAGAAGACATGGGCAGGAGACCCCCAGTCAGCTGTGGGCCAGCTGTCCAAAAGCTCCAGGCCTATGGCACATTCTGGCAAAATTCTGAAGGCTCCCCAATGCCAGAGTCTGAGGGTGACAACTAACAAGCTAAAATCTCACTAGGATCAATGTCAAGGTCAGCCTGTGGAGTCATTCATTTATTCAGCAAGAGTTTGTCAAGTGACGCTTTGAAGTCAGAGAGGCCTGGGTTGGAATCTGAAGTCTCCTACCTATTAAATTCCTAAGCAAGTGTCCACTATGTGCCTCAGTCTCCCCGGCTGTAGCTTGGGGATGGCGATCCTACCTCCTAAGGGGGTGGGAAACATTAATGTTGAATGTACCACCTTGTAGGTGCCCAGGAACTGTTTGTTCTAGAGTCTAGACTGGCCTTAGAAGAAACAGAAATGAAAAAGGCAGGTTTCTAATCTTAGGAGGCTGCAATATTTTAGAGGAGACAGACAAGAGAAGAGGCGATTTCCATACACTGGGATTGTGAACATGGTGTTGTAAACATTGGATGGCGGCAGAAACAGGGAGGTGATTCCTGGGTCAAAAAAATCAACTGCCAGTAAATGAATTTATAGGCTATTCCTCAGAGTTACTTGGGTCCCTTTTAGTTGTGATAGAAACTCAGCTAAAACAAACTTGTATTGGTTCATATCATGGATAAATCCAGGAGGAAAGGCTTCAGGCCTGGCTGGATCCAGGTGCTCAATTGAGGTGCGAAGGACTTGTTCTCACTCCATCTTTCTGACCTGCTTACTTCGGTATTGGCTTCATTCTCAGGCAGGCTTGTAGGGGTAAGATGGCCTCCAGTAGCTCCAGCCTTATTTCCTGCCGGCTTAACCACTCAAGTGGAAAGACAGCTTCTCTTACCCCAATAAATCTAGCCAAATCCCAAGGACTGAGTGTCACTCCATTGGTTGGGTCATGCGACCATCCCTGGACCAATCACTGGGGCCGGGAGAATAAACTATGCCGATTGGCCCTGCCTGAGTCACATGCTCAGCCTTGGAGCCAGAGTGGGAGAGTGTTGGGGCAGTGTTGAGGCCCACAGAAACAGGTGACTCTGCTGTCCTCCGTTAGCGTTACCCTGAAGTGTGCTGTCACCAAGAGGTGGCAAAACGCATCCTACCCTTTCTCCTGCTTTCCAAAGAGGAGAAAAGACTGCTGATGATTTCTCAAGGCAGAGGAGAGACGGGCACACGTCCAGCAGCAGGTCCGGCACAGAATAACTGAGAGGCAGCGTCGCAGGGTGCGAAAGGATAGAGGAAGACAAGGAATTTGTAGTAAGAGTTATCATTGGCTAAATTCTACCCTCTCCACCCCCAGTATTCGTTGGAGTCATGAGGGAAGACGGATATTTCTGCCTGGGTCATGTCTCTTTAAATGGAACACCGGTTCTTAACTACGGGGGTTCATGGGTGCAAATGAATTACATATAAATTAGAAACTCTTAGTTTCTTATCCCATGGCATGAGCTTCTGACCAGTAAAATAAGGGAACAGATTATTAACAGACTTGTGAATAAATGACAATGTGAGATTACATGAAGTAAAAATCAAATAAATGTTCGGCGCTCAGGTAGAGGCACAGTGTACCACAGAGCATGTGGTCTGGGCTGGGGGAGGCACATGATGACTATTGCAATGGTTAACTTGTGTGTCAACTTGACCGGGCCAGGGGGTGCCCGGATATTTGGTGGAATATTATTCTGAGTGTTTCCACCAGGGAGTTTTTGGATGAGATTACCATTTAAATTGATAGACTGAGCAAAGCAGATCGCTGTCCCTGAAGTGGGTGGGTCTCAGCCAGTCCGTTGAAGGCCTGAGTAGAATAGAAAGGCTGACTCTCCCCTGAGTAAGAGAGAATTCCCCCTGCCTAGCTGCCTTTGAACTTGGACATCAGCTTTTTCCTGCCTTTGGCCTTGAACTGAAACATCAGCTCCTCCTGGGTGCTGACCTTGCTGGTCTTTGGACTAGAACTACACCATTGGCTGTCCTGGGCCTCCGGCTTGCAACCTGCTGTGCAGATCTTGGGACTCGTCAGTGTCCATAATCGTGTGACCACATATACACACACGAGATACACTCTGGAGAACATGAGTAATACAACCGTCACCACTGAGGTCTTACGTGTGTCAGGAGTTGTGCTTTTTGTTTTGCCTACATCACCACCCTGGGAATGAGGCACACCGTTATTTGCAGATAAGAACCTCACCAAGGTAAATGGTTTGCCGAGGTCCCCCAGCTGGTAAGCGGCAGAACTGCTATTGACCAGTCCCTTTCCAACTCCCCACACTGCACTGATCTGAGAGCGCAAAGCCAAAGCTGGCTCGGTGAACTAGATAAATACCTTGTGAATCTTCCAGAGGAAAGCTAAAGACAATAATATGCATTAGGTAGGAAGGAGAAGATATGATTACAGATAGGGAAGAGAGTAAAACGATTACAGAAAAACAGCTATAAAACTCCCTGGCAAAAACATGGAAAATCTAAGAGATATAACTGATCTTTAAGCCACATATAAAAGACCAAACTTAACTTGAGGTCAGAAATGTAAAAAGGCAAATAACCGCAGGAAAAAACGAAACATTATTAAAAATTCATCAAAATGTTATTCAAAGTGTTTCTGTCTACAAAAATTGATGCAAGAGTTCCCAAATCATTTATCAAAGCAAAGAACAATGTTAATGCCAAGGTTTGCCATTCCTAATACAATTAGGAAAATTCTAGATCATAGTCACTTATGAATAAAGATGCTAACATTCTAAATAAAGTTTAGCAAATATAATTCACTGGCATATTAAAAGAATAATATATTACTAGCAAATAGCATCTGTTTCAGGGAGACAGGAATGGTTCATCATTAGAAAATCTGACAGAAGAATTCATTACATCATTACATCAGCAAATTAAGTGAGGAAAACTAGAGTTTATATTAAAAAATGCTGGAATGACATTTGATAAAATTCTGCAGCTGTTCCCAGAAAAAAAACAAAAAACCTCTAAGTAAAACCAAGAATAGACAGAAACTACATGAATAGCATAAAAAGGTTTACTACAAACTAACAATAGATGTGCTATTATACCGTGAAACATGAACCAGACCCAGTAAAATAAGAAGGCAGACAGGACGGCTACTGTCTACACTGTTATTTCAGAGTTTGTAGCTAATGCGATTATACAAGGAAATGAAATAGTGTAAATATTCAAAATAAAGAGGCAAAATTATCTCTTTTTTTTGCAAATGGTATAATGGTAAGGTTAGAAAATTCAAGAGAGCCTACTTAAAATAGTACTCATGTGAGTATTTGATATTTGTAAACTGCAATTTTAAATTGCTTGAATTATGTACTAAGTATGAAGAAATCAATAACTGTCTTTTTGCTAGGAATAACCAGTTAGAAGTGAACATAGAAAAATATTTCATTCGTGTTAGTAACCAAAACCATATATACAAAGGAATTTGACAAGAAAAGTACAAGACCCATATGGAAACAACCGTAAGATTTAATTAGAGAATTTTTAAAAAGCTTAAATAGCGTACAAGATGTGTACTTTCAAATTTCAAACTCAAAAAAGACATGAGAATTTTCAAATTTCATATAATTTAAAAAAATTGTGAAATTTTGAATTTCACTAAACTTCAATCTTTCCCAAATCTATTGTTAAATTGTATAAAATTCCAATTCTTATCTCTACAAGGTTTTTTGAATATGGATAAAAATCACTGAGAAATTTTTGAAAATGAAGACTCGGAGTAGGGTGGGAAACAGGCTTGGGCTGTATATGTCCATCTGTCCCCACTCTTCTCAACCCGGCTGACCTCTGTGACTGTGCACCCAGCTCCCTTGTCCTCCGCTGTCTGATCGGATGGGGGACGAGGGAGGTGCTGTAAGGGAGAGGATGGCAGGAAGAGATCAAAGTCAGAGTACTTATCCTCCAGCTCTTCCCTGTGGGTTCCCGTGGGTTGGCCATGTCCTACTGAAGACCACAGGCAGCCCTCTCCATACACCTGTGCTTACCAGATTCCAGAAAACACTTCCTCCCAGAGCTGTACTGGTGAGTGTTGAACAGCAGGCTCTGGGGACGGGAAGTTCTGATTTATAGCATTTGCCAATTTCCTTGGTGTAAATATTCCCACCATGGCTGATTACAAGCTACCCATGTGAAGTTGTATACAGCAATAACTGGCTCCTGCCTGCCAGCCAGTGCAAGCTATCTCCAGCATACCCTAGGGATGGCTCCCCGGTCACTTGTTGGCTTTGGTAAAGCCTGTCCATCCAATAGATCAGTAGGACATCATAGACACTCCCGAAATTAATCCAAGCATATTTGGGGAATTTATATATATGCATTTAAAGGTGGCATTTAAATTTATAGAAACAGGATGTTTTATTCAAAAATGATGCTGACATAAGCGGCTGTCCGTTTATAAGAAAGTAGGTTAGACTCTACCTCATACTATTGTATCTACCGAAATCATTCTAGATGGATCAAATATCTAAATGTAGGAAAATAACAACATTTGAATAATATACCAGAGAATATTTATATATACTGAGGATAGCATGGGGGGAAATTTGCAACAAAAATGACAGGCAAAGATATAATATCTCTAATCTACAGAGAACTCCTAGAAATTGACAAGACAAAGATAAATACTTCAATAGCAAAATGGACATACAGTATTCACAGAATGATCAATACATAAAAAAAAATTTGTAACCTTGCTCATGGTCAAAAATGTCTAAATAGTAATATACTATTTTACACTGCTTTGTTGATAAAAATTGAGGAGATTGATAACACCCAGGGCTGGTGAAGAAGTGAGGGAATCTTCACTCATTCTTGGTGGAAGATTAATTGCTACAATGTTTTCTGAAGTATTATTAGAAGCATTATTAGATTAAGAGTATTATGAAAGTATTATTAAAATAATAATGCTTGGAACCTTTGACCCAGAAATCCCACATTTGAAAATCCATCCTACATAAATAAAATGATCGGTATGGGACATAGCACCAAGGATGCTTATGCAGCACTGATCATACAGGCAATAAATTGGGGACAAGCTGAATGTGTCGACAGACACAGTATAGTAATTCAATAAATTATATTACATCCATATGGTGATTTCTATGTTGCAGTTTGAATTAGATCCATGTATGTTAACCTGTAGAGGTGTCCATAATGTGTATTGATTAATCAGGTTTTAGAAAGGACGGGGAAGGGGAGGATCTTATTTATGTGACCGTATGTTGGCATTTGTTTGTATGAGCGCCAGGGGTGAAAAGTATATGAAAAGATTCTCACCCCGCTATTAAAGTCTGAGGTGTGAGTGGAGTCTCAGGGTGAGAGTGAGTTGTTTTAACTAATCCCCATTGCTTGATTTGTTTCAAATAGCATGAGCTGCTTTTGTTGCTAGGAAGAAAAATATAGTTATATGCACACAGACATGCTTACACACACGTATGTTTAAAAACTTGAAATAAGTCCTGCACAGATTTCCAGTGCATAGTTGTATTATATCACACTTTGCCAGTTTCCTACGTTAGACGTTTAGTTTGTTTTCAGATTTGCACTATTATAAACAATGTTGCCATAGATTATCTTTATACACATATCTTTACAAATGTCATCTACTCATTCAAATTACGATTCATATTTGTGCGCCTTCTACATGCCCGGCACTGTGCAGAAGGCCTTCACGGCATTGACGCTCAGGTTGTGAGGCCCAGTGAACACATAATCAAATACTTGTAGAATACAACGTCCAGGAGCGAAGAAAAGGAAAACCAGGTAGGGGAAGAGAGTGAGGGGAGGTAGAGGGGAAGGGTCTACTCTTTTAGATGAGCTGGTCAAGGAAGACCTTTATGTCCAGGTGACTTTTGAGCAAAGATCTTAAGGAAGACATGGAGCGAGACCAGCATCAAATACATACAGAAGAAAATTAAAACAAGCTGTAGTCTTATCAGCCCGAGATACTTCTATGCAACATTTTGGTGCTTTCCTTTCAGCTACTTTCTATGCCGTTTTTTTTAAAACATAAAATGAAAATGATATAGTATACACATTTTTATATTCTTTTTCTCTCTTTCTCCTGGACTTTAATAGTGTAGGTACATTCTCGTGCCCTAAATATGTGTTTCTGATGATTTCCTTAGGTTAAATTCCTGAGAGTGAAATTAACCATTCAAAGCATGTGCTCATTTAACATTCTGACAGTCACACTCCGGAAATATCCCATTTCATGCTCCCTCCAGCAGGACAGCAGAGTCCCCCTTCGCATTTTTGCCAGTGCTGTGTATGGCTCTTTTAAATATTCGCCACTGTGATCATTAATTTTTTTAAAAGAAGGAAACAAATCTCAGGGTTGTTTTCATTTTCTTTTTAAATTATTAGTAGAAGTTAATAACCTCCTGATTTTAAAAAAAAATGGGTACATTTAGGAATTCATTTATTTCTTCAGAGCTTCCTTTGCGCGGGGCACTGTGCTCCCGCAGAGGCCGTAGAATTGCAGTGCTAAGAGAAGTGAGAGATCTGTACAGCTCCTCGGTTTTATGGACAAAAAAATTGAAGAATCGAAGAGCTGGGTGATTCGCCACATCGTGAATTAGCTGAAGATCTGGGACTAGAACTTGGATCTCAATGCTGTTTTTACTAGAAAACACTTCTTCCAAAAAACCAAAACAAAGATCTGCAGACTATTTAACTGGAAAATTATGTTTGTGTGGGGGCGAGGGGTGGAAGCCAGGCTGCGGGAGGGAAAGCGGTTCAGTCAAACCTCAGTAGCTGGGACCGGCTTTGTGGCGCAGAGGGATGGCTGCAGATGTGACATTCTGTAGTGGGTCCCCAGGGTTTGGGGAGAAAAGTAAACGTCAGGAAATGAGCTCTGCTGGCTGCCTTTGTCATTCTGAACCCCTCGCCCCCTCCTCCCCCTCCCCAAGCCCATTTCAGAAATCCGGTCCCATTTTTCTTGCCCCTGACCCTGGTGGCTGAAGTTTCTCTCAGCGTCATAAAACCAGGGGTTGTAAAATTCATATTGTAACTTTAAGAGCCACATCTGTTTTAATCATTTTTTTTTCCTGTTTTCAGAACACAACGGGATTTTAATGGCCGCAATAAAATGGAAAAGTTGAAGGAAATTATCACAGATTTGTAAAGCTATAACGCAGGTTCCTGGGCTCATGTGGGCAGTCAAATTACAAAGAAGTGACCCAATTGCTTTTATTGCAGGCAGATCTCTGGTTTAAACATTTCTCAGTTTAATCTATTGATGAGGATTAGCATTTTATTCACTTCGCCACTCATAATAGCCGTGGTACGTATTACCCCGATGGGCCAGGTTGGTGGGAATCACGAAACTCAGAGAGGCAGAAAAATCCAGAGAAATAACATGGGGCAAAAATTATTGGGTCTGGCAAGTCAGACAGACCTGGTTTTAATCCTGAGTCCAGCATGTTTAACCGGATGGGTGGCTTTAGGTAAAGTCCTAATTTCTCTAAGCTTTGCCTTATTTATTTAAACATGGGGCCACGTGAGCAAGTTTTGCAGTGAAATCACACGAGGAACTCCCTCAGTGTGGTGCCAGGCAAACAGTAGGTGCTTATTACATGATGGCTGTCATCCGGTTCTCCTGGGGAGTGTGCTGTTTGGAGCGGCCACTGTTGCTGCCCCTTCTCCATCCTCACCTACCGCCCCAAAACGCTCACTGCAAACACCTGCATGTCTCTGCCTGAGGCGCTTTTTGAGGACCCAGGAGCAGTGCCTGGCCCCTGTTCCAGGGCAAGACAGAAGTGCTGATGGGTGGATGCCCCAGGAGCAGCCCTCAAGCAATCACAAATGGGGGGTGGAGGATAAATACCTCCACTGCCTCTCCCTGCAGGTGGGCTCTCTCTGAGGCTGCCCCCCAGAGTGTCCCGGTGGAATTAAGCTCCCTGCGCCCACAGCGGAAGCCTGCTTGGTCACACACTCTTTATTGGTTTCCTTCTCTTCTGTGTTGTAGCTTATGCATGAGGAGACAGGCAAGAGAAGCAGAGGAGAGGGACAGGGAAGCCGCCCCTAGGTGCTCCAGTAACTTTGAATTGCTGGTACCTGCATCTTTACCTGGGGCCCTTTCCCTGATGCTGGAAGGACCTGCTGCCAGCTGCGAGAAGTGTCCCCCATTTAACATTGCACACCCCCCGCCAGCAGATCTCAACCAATGACTCTCCAGGGTTAGTGTCTCCATGCCCCAGCTCCCTCGCCCCTTGGGCAGGATCATTCTGAGGCGTGAGCTCTGCACCAGTCCCCAGAGTTTGTCTGAGCGATGAAGCTGTCGGTGGTCACCCACTGTAGTAGCTGGCTTGATAAGGCTGCCTCCTCTCCCCTGTCTTCTTCCCTCCTTCCCCTTGGATACCACGTCACATCGCTCAAAGAAACTATATGCTGTTGAATCTCGTCTCAGGGACTGCTTCCAGGGAAACCCGAAGGTCAGGCCTCTCCAATATTCGAGTGATGAGAAGTCAGATATGAAAAGAATTGGGTAAGAGTGTAATAAAAATGGTGCCTGGATTTTTTTTTAATCTCTTGTTTTTCGTTTTTGGTGGTGCTGTTTTCTAAGATGTGGAACACTGGGGGAGAGCGGGAAGCTCACGGTGTTGCGGTTACAAGCACAGACCCTGAGCCAGAGCCCTGCATCCGCATCCCAGCATTGCTGCTGACATCCGTAGGCACTGAGGCAAGTGGCTAAGCCCCTCGACGCCTTGGTTTCTTCTTCTGTAAAACGGAACTTAAACCAGTACTTCGCAGGGTCCTGACGAGGCCTGACTGAGTTAACACACGTAAAGCACCGAGAACCGTGGCTGGAGGGGTAAACGCGCTGTCATTAGCAGCAGTAGCAGTATTGCTATTAGTATCACTGCATCAGACACTAAGATTGAGATGCCTGTTGACATCCAATTATACATGGCCCAAGTCTCTAGGGACAATGTGGCGAGATAATAACAGACATGAAAGGGTCTTGGAAACTCTTTGTTTACCCTTCCGTCTGCCCCTTTGAGCTCCAGAGACCATGACTAACTCACCTTGGTCCCAGGGTTAGACTCAGGCTGGTCAGAGCAGCAGCTCAGGGTACCCACCAAGGGAGTAAATAAACGAACAAACGGAGCAGCCCTTGCTAGCTATAGGTAGGGGAACATTAATGCAATTATTTCAGCAGAGGTCTCAGGTCTAGTCCATCCGGAAGCTGCTGTCATTGCCCTCAAGGCAGCTCTAGGGTTTTTAGAGTTTGTCTACCCTGGAGTTAAAAGGTTTTCCCAAGAACAAAGTGCTTGGGCTTTGTAGATCTGAGATAAGGCAGCTCTGAGCGAAACCTGAGCCTGTCCAGGCTTTGGCAGAGCCTTCTGGGCAGTTCTCACAAGGGAGTGAGGACAGAAATCCAGCCCAGGTAGCACAGCAGGCCCCGGCTCCTCTCAGACAGGACGGAAGACGGCGACAGTGACCCTCTGCCGAAAGCAGTTTAGTCCCCAAAGTTGCCTGAAACATGACTCTTAGGAAAGGTAAATTGACAATATCCAGCACCTTGTCATTTTGGAGCCTGAGGCCAAAGGAAAAATGTGCATCCCTCATATACATGTTTTCAGCTAATTCTTTTCACAGCTAATTTCCTTCCCGAGTAGACTTTGAAAATATTAGCGATGAGTTTGTTTCCATTAAAGTCAGGAAAGTAAAATTGATACTAATTATGTTTAGGGTATAAACAAAATACTTAAACATAAAATAATGTGAGTTTTAATATACATCCTTGCAACGTCTCAATATATTTTTTTCAACTACTTTAATGTTCTGGGGAAAAAATTACCATTAAGGAATGCATAAAAATATGTGTATCGAGGCACATTTTTCCTTTGGCCACGGGCTCCAATGAGGCCAGTATGGGTTGCACTGTCAGATCTTGTCCTTAAAACTTTGCTATTAAAGTCATCGTGGATTGTTTTTAGCATGAATTTTTTTAAATATTGCATTAAAATATGATTTATCTGGATTACTGAGTTTTTGGGCCCTTTTTGTGCCTGAGTCCCTCACTAACCTCAGCCTACCTTTGACTCTGGATGAGCCAAGCCACATGGTGCTTTGCCCAGTAAATGCCACTCCTAGGACCTGATACTACAAGAACTGTCACACCAGGGCACAAAGATGTGCATTCAAGGATGTTCACTGTAGCATGGGGCACCAACCTCAGCACCTCTCAGAAGAGGACTGTTTAAGTGTGTGACGGTCCATCGTAGGATGGCATTTTCCATGGCTGCCAAAAAGAATATTATTGTTTTGACTTTTCTAGCACAGAAAAACATCTAAGAAATATTAAGGAAAAAAAGTTAGAAAACAGTATCTACAGTGAAGCTAATATTCTATTTGCACTGTTGGAAACATTTTGTGTCAATCTCACAACTTTCCTACTAGGTTCTAGATGGGGAATCTGGGGCCCAGAGAAGTTAAGTAGTTTTCCCGGGGACACTCAGCAGGAAAACGGGAGTCAAGTTTTTCCATGCAGGCAATCTAGCCCCAGAGTCCAAGATTTCAGCCACGAAGTTAAATTGCTTCTCATTTGAAAAATCTAATGGGAAGCAGTTAATAATATATGTATATATTTGTATGCACATATAATGTAGGAAAAAATCATAGGACAAAACACAAAACTGTTATCAATTAAATGGAGGTGAAATTATAGGGTACTTTAGCTTTTAATCTTATATAATTTGATAAAATGTGAATTCTTAACAGCTAGTCATACATGTTACTTTTATAATAACAAATAAAAAAATACTAGATTCTTACTGTTTACCGGGTCCTATGCACTTTCAAAGTATTATCTCATTTAACCCTATTGTTATACCATTCTACAGATGGGAAAATTGATTTGACAACGGTGAAGTGACCTGACCACGGTTACAGAGCTCGAAAGAGACGGAGCCAGAACTCGAACTCGGATTCCCCAAATTAAGATGACACTGAACTGACTTGCTGTCCTGACTTGCTTTCCCTTAGTGTATTTTTTAACAGCTGCGTGTCAGCGCCCTGCAGAACCGAACACTCATTTTCTGGCCAATCTCCTATTTTGGGTATTCGGGTTACCGATTATCCCAAAGGGACTCTTTCCTTTTGCAGCAAGAACGGGGGAGTCCTTTTCCTGGGGACGCACAGGGCCAGGGAGGCGACCCGCCGAGGGCGTGGCTTGGCCCCGCCGCCACGTGCCACTTTCTCGCGGCCCCTTCCCATCGGGTTCCAAGCTCGGAAAGGAGCCGCCTTGCGGTGAGGGGGCCTCTCTCGTCCCGCCTCCCGGTCCCCGGGGGACCCCGGTGCCTGCGGCCGCCGGCGACACCATCTGCGCCGCCAGGTGTGCCCGGCCCCTGCCCAACCTGGGGGCGCGAACACTGGGCCGACTGTGGCGCCCGCGAGCCCGGCGGGCAGCTGCGCCCGAGCTGCCATCTGTGAGCGCGGGAGGGGCCGCATTCAAGCGCCGCCAAGGCCCATTGATGAGAAATGGCCCCAGCAGGTGCGAGCCTGTCTCCAGAGGCGGTGCGGCGGGGGACGGCCCGGGAGGGGCGGCGGCTTCGCGGGGAGCGCAGCTGTCGAGGGGTCATTACCGTGGCGGCCTCCCCGGGGCCGGGGTGGGCGTGAAGAAAGAGCGCGAGGGGAAAAGGTGGGGCTAGGCGCCCCCACCCCTTTGTCGCACCCCAGAGTCCCCGCCCGCCAGGACCTTAGAGCGCCCAGGAGCCCCTTAGCTCCTGTCGCCCGCGCCCACTGGAGAAGACCTAGCCAGGCAGGACCAGCCTGCGCTTAAGGACACCGGCAGCTCCGGCGGGGACCCGCGTCCAGGGCTCCCCCCACCAGGCGCTCAGCCGTAAGGAGCGAGCCCCTCCCCCCAGTTTTGCTGCCGTGGTTATGTACATGAAATGTAGCCGGGTCCGGAGAGTCGTCCTATTTTACATGTTTACACTGATTGCATCGACCCTTGGAAAAACCCCCCCAACCTAAAATAATCAATCAAGGTGCTAAAATTGTGCTTTTTTCCCGGTGTTTACAGGACTGATTGGTACAGTTACAGCTCCCTAGGGCCCTGCAGACCACGGGTCCAATCAGAGTCCCCCCTGGAGGCGGCGAGAGTCTTCTTTGTTTCAGGGGCTCCTTAGTCCTTCGGACTGCGAATGGTTCATTGAGATGCCATTTCCAAAGGCCCAACACGAGGCCTTTGGCAGCAGTGAAACTCCAGGATAAGGGTCTTCCTGGACCCATCCCTCACCTCTCAAAACACCTCCTCGCTTACTGCTCCAGAGGCCAAGCGCCTTGAACCCACCTTCTCGGTGTCAGACATGTGGACAAGGTTTCCCCTGCAGCAGCAGCCAGAGCGATCTTTTCAAAATGAAAATCAGAGCTGTCCCTCAATGCTGGAAACCCTCCGATAATTTCCTATTCCACAAGAACGCAAGTTTGATCCTTACCACAGCCTCTGGCCCTGAGTAGTCTCGCGGGAGGACCCCTCTCTGCCTGCACTTCCGTATTCCCATTTCCCTGGACATGCAGATCCCACCACATTGGATCAGCCTTCCACAATAAGGTGCATACTGTATGCCAGGCACTGCGCTAGGCTCAGTGAACAGAATAGACAAAAATTCCTTCTTTATAGGCTGGCATTCTAGGAGAGGAGACAGCCTAAAAACAAACAACTGAAATAATCTACGCTGTGGCTGACTCTCAGTCCTTCAGCATCATCACAGTTGCTTTTTCCTCG
>CAUYSK010082313.1:0-11894 GCA_963575035.1 Avahi laniger
TTTCTTCCCCTTCTGCAAATAATGGCATGAACAAGACGTCTCCAAGGCTGTGAGGCCGTGTAAACTGAAGGAGAGATCAAACTCTTGGGAGCCATAAAGTGAACACTCTCAAGAAAAAAGGGGAGCAGGAGGAAAGTTCAAAATCGGTGCTCATCAGGCGGCATTCAGACATGCAGATTGGATGTAGGCAAAGCGATGTGGGGTGTGACTGCACGTGTGGAAACGCGGGTTTTCTACAGGATGCACAATCAGCCTCTCACATCTGGATTTTTTAAGATACAGAACAAAGAATCAAAGTGTTCACCTCATCTTTAAGTAGAAGAAATAGACTTTTACTCTTTTTTTTTTTTTGGTACAGAGTCTCACTGTGTTGCCCGGGCTAGAGTGCCGTGGAATCAGCCTAGCTCACAGCAACTTCAGACTCCTGGGCTCAAGCGATCCTCCTACCTCAGCCTCCAGAGTAGCTGGGACCACAGGCGTGCGCCACCATGCCCGGCTAATTTTTTCTATATATTTTTAGCTGTCCAATTAATTTCTTTCTATTTTTAGTAGAGATGGGGTCTCTTTCTTGCTCAGGCTGGTCTCGAACTCCTGAGCTCAAACAATCCGCCCACCTCGGCCTCCCAGAGTGCTGGTATTACAGGCGTGAGCCACCGCGCCCGGCCAAAAACAGACTTTTAAATAGAAGGTAGCTGGTGTGCAGCTCAGCCAGAATTTTCCATGATGTTCTCTCCTTCCACACAAACATCAAGCCCTCAAATCGTGCACATGAAGGGGCAGAAGCCGTGCGAGTCATGGTTCCAGAAAGACAAGTCAGACGCGAGCTGAGGGTTCACCTGGGAAGACAGATGCGTACACAAATATTTATGGAGAGGCGTGCTATAACAAAGTCTCTCTGCATACCGTGGCAGCTCCAAGCTGATTTAATTCATAAGAGGTGATATTAACATGAAAGTAATATTTCCCTTTGAATCAATACCACTAACAAAATATAAGAGTTGTTTGAGAAAAAAGCTAACACACAACAATCATTTCCCCATCCCTACGTCCTGTGCTACCGCAGACAGAGGTGCAGAATTTTATTTCTTAAAAAAATGCCAATAAAATAGAATGTTTATTTTTGCTAAATTGTTTTCTGTGTGCTTGTTTTCACTAAAGAACTTGAGGTTAATATCACCAAGAAAGATTAGGAATAAAATAGAGCTAAGACAGATCATCAGAGTTAACTTTAGTAACAATCCTGGTCTTAGCAACCATCCAAAAGTTTTAAAGACAAAGATAAACTTAGGTTGAAAATATAAAGTCACTTTTTCCATTAAGTCATTTCCTAGAATCAGACATAAATATCCCCAACACTCTTTGCACTGGACACAAAGTGGATAAGTCAAGAATAGCTCCTACAATTGTAGACTCACTGCGAGTTTATTTTGGGATGTGCCACTTTATACGAGGGGACTTCACACTGTAAGCCTGCCTCCGAGTGATCAGCAAGGGTGTCTGTTTCCCAGGTACCATCCCGCAGAGAGCTTGGTTCAGGAGATGGACCCAGGAGCTCACTCATTCAACAAGCCGATCGTAGCCCTAACACGGCCAGGAGGAAATCGCGAGTTGCAGAACCAGTCATCTGCACAAGCAACCAACACTCCAGCCGCTCCTTAATCCGCAGGTGCACAGACCTCGCCATCATTAACTCTCTGGGGCTCCCAGGAAGAACCGGGCTAGACCAAGATCGGGCATGGGTGTTGGCAGGTGGTGCGCCGCACGCTTTCCAGTGCTTTGTGATCACTGAATGAACACATCAGAAATTTTTAAGAGAGGAGGGCTCTGTTGTAATTGGACTTAATCAATTCTATGGTTACCCCCCCATTAATTTATGGAAATAAAGTGGCAGACAGCCATTTCTATTTATCCGAAGGTAGCAGTTCTCCCTTGTCAGCAGAGGAATTCCATCCGTGTTTCTTTTTCTCTGCACCGGGTGCGAAGCAGAAACCCATACTCCAGTGTGAGGCAGTCACAAGGTCCCTCTCACTAGGTCATCCATTTGTCTTTCGACAATGAAGGAATCTCAGACCTAAACGCTTAAAAGGAAGAGCCTTGTGTGCACCCACACAACCACATTATTTGTTGAGTCCGTGTATACAAAAAGGCTATTTTACAGCTAGCCATAAATTGATTGGGGCCCATTTGACTTTGCAATTACACTGTGAGTTGCTTATCTCTAAGGAAAGTACGCAGCTGTGCTTAAATAACCTGGCTGAATGGGAGATTTGATGATTTTGTCCAACCCCTGGGCTAGGTGATTACGGCCTGACACCTGGTTTTGTAAATAAAGTTTTATTAGAACACAGACACACCCATTCATTTGCATATTGTCTAATGCAACTTGGAAGTGGGTTTCTCCCACTTATACTCTAAATAGCCCTACACAGAAAAGAGTACAAAAACACAGGAGAATAAACGCAAAGGATTCTAAATATCCCATGGGGGGGTGGTCAACATTTTTAGTAATCAAAGGAATACACATTCTCTTCTAAAATGGGATTGGTTTTTTATTTCTGTGGCATCTATGCCACGTCTATGTGTGTGCGCGTGTGTGCGTGTGCACGTGCGTGTGTGTGTGTGTGTGTGTGTGTGTGTGCATGTGTTTCCCCAACTGTAACTCTTCACCTCAAAGTGATGGTGCAATAAGCATTTTTAATTCTCCTATTTATATTTCTCTCTATTTTCTAAATTCTTTCCAACGAGAATCTATTACTTCCATGTGTTGAAATGTTTAATTTTCATTTTCCTTTTTTTTTTTAGAAAAACTCATAACATCACTTCTCGGCCTTTTGCCTAAAATCAAGTGTAGAAAAACTCTTAACAAATGAAGTGTGAAATGTTTAGGATCTAGAGACTAAGATATTTTGAAAGAATTCCAAGTATTTGATCACTCACAGGAATAAAATAAGCAAAGACTCAATGGTGACTTCCTGGCTCAGAGCCTATTTTGTTTGGCTTCTCGGCACACCTTAACTTGTCGTATTTACTTCTAATCTGCATTTAACGGGGGTGCCACCACCATGACTGCATCATAGATTCAAAGCTCTTGCATGTATCAGATCCTGATACCAAGGGTCGTGGCCTGTAATATTCCTACCAAATATGCGAGGACCCTCTCTGAAGGTGCAGACATCCCGCACAATTGAACTCAGCTGCGGCCGTGACGAGTTTTCCCTGATGGAAGGTGAGAAACATGATGTTTTAGGGGGATGCTCTCTGAGCCACACTGTGTCATTTTCCCCCGTCTCCGCCAGCCTCCGTCCCCAAGCGACAATGATGAGCAGCATGAGTAGGACACGAGCTCAGTTTTAAGGCTCCAGGGTGGTCGCTCCCGCACCGTGGCAGGGGGATCCCGGAAGAGATACCATCAAGGATCTTCAGGAAGCACAGGAAGAGGCACGTGCCATATTGCAAAACGAGTTTTAACTATTTGACCTACTGTTCTTTTCTCTCGCTATTTTTCCACACTGTAATTATTCTTCTTGATATTTTACTAGCTTAGCAAAAGGCTCTAGTGCTTTTCGAGCCTGACAAGCCAGCTAAGGGCTGTAGCAGAAGCTTGAACATTCACAGCGCAACCCAAACCAGGCACTAAATTACAGTGCTATCATCACAGCACAGCACAAACAAGGCCACATCTCTGTAACACATCGCCCAACCGCTCCCTCCGCCACCCCACCCCCGTCTCAGAAGAAGAGACTATAATAGGAACCACACAAGCAGCTCTCGGTAATTCTTCCCAGATCTGTTTTATTCCACTTCTAAACACAAGTTTAAACCCAAGATTGTTGTCTCGTGGAAACTAATTTAAATCATTTCATTAACTTCAGGCTCAGCTTGTGAAGTGTGCATAGCAGGGGAGAAAACGTCTGTGTGTTGCATCAGGGACATGCAAATAGGAGCCAACCATCCTTCAGATAACAGCAAAGGAAGAAATTTTCAACACAAATTGATGGCAACCACCTCCAGTGACCTTGTCTATGAGGGGAATATGAGCAAAAGTGAAATTACTTTTTGAAAGTAGATTACATCATCCAGAAGTCAAATGGTGCTGAAGTCCAAATATGTTTGTGTCCCTCCAAACCTCACATGTTGAAACCCAGACCCCAAGGTGGGTCTCATATTTTTTTGAAGGCTACAAAGGAACGTTGGGTGCTGATGCAGGAAGCCCCTGGCAGCTACCAAGTGGACACAGGTGTGCAGACAGGTATGGCAGTCCCATGGTGCTCCTGGAAGTCCCCTCGTTGGAGGGGCATGGGCAGGGTTGGGGTGGGCTGCCTTGATGGCAGCATTTGGGCAAGGCTGAGACACAAGCTGTTAGCGTGTTACGGCAACTGTTACAGTGACCGGGCCCAGGGGAATAACCGAGCGGCACGCAGAGAGTTGGAGAGTCATTGTTTAATCTCTTAACGCAAGCGAGCCCAGAGGAGACAAGTCTCCAAATTCTGAGCACCTTTTCCAGGTTTTTGTCAAGTTTTATACTTTTTGGGGCGGGGGTTAGTCTTATCCAAAAGCACACACAAGCATAAAAGTTAACCAATTAGTAAAAGGATTAAAAGTTAACCAATTAATAGCAGTTTTTATATGTAGTACAGCTATGCTAGGCTTATAACAAACAGTATAGTTATGATAGGTTCACAACAAGCAGTACAGTCATGACGGGCTTATAACTCTGCTTAACTGTTTTGTGGTTTCAGCTAGCTGGTGCATATTCTACCTACTTGCTCTACTTAGCTGCTTTGCGCTTTTAAGCAGAACTGGAATGGAAATTCCCCAATAAGCGCAAGACCAAGTAGGGGGCGCTGAGACCCACCCAGCTGTGCCCCAGGACAGGTGTAGGCAGCACGCCCAACTGCCCTGCCGCTGATAGGTAACGTGCTAGGACCCTCCTGATATACATTCAGTCACTCATTCATTTGACAGAATCTTGCACACACCACACCCACCTTGGCCATCGTTTTAATGCGGAAGTCCCTGCAAGAGACCCAATAACACATTTTCCTCTACCAAACCTGGGCATCATTTTGCTAGTGGCAGCTACACTAAAAAAAAAAATAATTCCCAGTAACAATTTCTAAAAGGCGACACACAGTTTGGAAGGTCAGACTAACATTTAGAAATCATCAGATTGATCATTTGCCCCTCAATTTATATCACTTGGAAAGTCATTCTAATGATACATAGTTTAGAGAGTTAAATGGAATTCGTTTTTAAACTTTGTATTTATATATTAATTTATATTATTAAGGATTTTGTATTTTTGACATTATTAAGGATTTTGAATTGTAGCACCATTCAAAGTGTAATTCTGAGGATGAAATAATATAATATGTGCAAACTGCTAGGCTAAGTGTCTATCACACCATAAGTATACACTAAATTTTACTTGCTTTTCTTCCAGTAGAATATCTAGACTTGCGACAACTTAATAAAGAGTGAGATAGGGCAGAGATGGGCCACAATAGCACGCATGTGAGCACGCCCTTCATCGCCATCCTCTGAGGCTGTAAACTGTCACAGCTGAAACATGCGCCCATCACTCGTCCCTATCTGATCCCACGGGCGTTCCCAGCTACTTAAGCAATTACCTCAGTGGCAGCGAAATTAAGTCTACCTACTTGCACCAAAAGGAAAGATAACAGCAAAAATCAAAATTCAGCTTCAACACCGACACTCAGGCACGATTCACAGGCAGCACGACCGAAGGGACATAAATCACTTCCAGTTTCCCTCAGCGTTGACGAGAAGAGCATGAAATAGGTAACAAATCAAACTTTAATTTGGAAATTCCCTGGGATTTCACTTTCAGTTATGACCATCTTATTCCCGAAGGACTTGTAAGTCTCCCTCATCAGTAAAAGAAACACACAAGCACCTCCTGCATGTACACATCATGGCTGATGTGTCTAAATTCCCCGGCCCATCTCCCCAGAATGTATCTGTGCCTGTCGCTGGTATCTTGTTTTAAAATGTGATCCTTGGTAACCTGTACATCTCAGGACATTCTCCAGTCCCATGGAAACCAAGTCCATCGCGCCAGGCTCTCGGGAGATAAAGTGCTTCAATTGGGTCAGGAAGGGGATTTACCACTTCAACAGTTCTTTGTAAAAGTTCCTGCGGCTTACCCAGCGGCCCGATCCCCCATCACTATCGGGGGGACAAAATGTGTCACCTGAATTTTCTTTGCCTCCTCATGACAGATGACAATGGACCCCATCCAGGAGGCTCCAACACAAGTAAGGACCCACACGCTAACTGCCATATTCATGCTTTTTCTTCTCCCTTATTTAAAGAAAGAACATCGATATCCTGCCAAAACTTTTCTATCTAGTAGTTGAACCATCTTGCAAAAGGTAAATTGCCCATTTAAAAATATTTTCTTGCTCTCTCCAAATTAATACGGTGAAGAGACACAAGATACGCCATTTAAGAATTACAAATAAAAACCATACGAAGTCTCTAATGTGGGGGCAGAGGGGGGTCAACAACTGCACCTGCAAGCAAAATAAGCTACAGCCTTGCTTTATAAATAAAGTTTTGTTAGGCAGGGCACAGTGGCTCAAGCCTGTAATCCCGGCGCTCTGGGAGGCCGAGGCTGGAGGATTGCTTGAGGCCAGGAGTTCAAGACCAGCCTGGGCAACAATCTCTACAAAAAAAAATTTAAAACAATTAGCGGGACTGGTGGCAAGAAGCTGTAGTCCCAACTTCTCAGGAGGCTGAGGAAGGAGGATCGCTTGAGCCCAGGAGTTCAAAGCTGCAGTGAGCTGCGATCATACCACTGTATCCCAGCCTGGGTAACAGAGTAAGACCTTGTCTCTAAAAAATGAATAAAGCTTTATTGGTGTTCAGCCACACTCATTTGTTTGTATGTCTAGGGCTGGAAATAACTATTAAGACTGCGACGCTATCTGCCACAAAGCCTGAAATATTTTCTATCTGGCCGTTTACAGAAAAACTTTACCAATCCCTGCTCTAAAGTACTGTTATCTAACAGAAATGCCATGCAGGTGGCATATGTAATTTTAAGAGTTTTAGTAGCCATATTTAAAAAGTAAAAAGAAACAGTTGAAATTCCTTTTAATAATACATTTTAACCCAATATATGCAAAATAGGATCATTTCGACACATGAAGAATATCGAAAGTTATCAATGAGAAATTTTCTTTTTCTTCCATACAAAGTCTTGAAAGTCTGGTGTGTTCCACACGAACCACATTCAACAGTTCAGACCAGCCACAGTTCAAAGACTCGACAGCCACCACACGTCCCTGAACATCTGAAGTGCATGCCAAGTGAGAGGAGAAAAAGAACGAAATTTCCAGTTAAGCCTCCAGCTTCAGACAAGCGCAATTCCACAGTGAAATGTGAGACTGTAGTCTATGTGCTCATTCTAAGTACAGCCCAGCAATACTTGGGACATACTTACACTAAAACTCCATGCGTTTTGTGTCTGAAATTCAAACACGACTGGGTGTCCTGCATTTTATCCGGCCTCCCACGCCTCTGCCCCCGAAGCTTCCTGCCTGTCAGTAAAAACTCCAGTGAGGGGTCGCAAAGGGAGAACAGATCTGCTGAGACGTCCCCCGCCCGCCGCAAGCTCTCCCAGAGACGCTGCCCCAAGTCGGCTGCTCTGCACACGTGCATCGAGATGGCATTTAATTGATGCTGAAAATTGCCTGTGGGAGCACACCCACTGGCCTCACACGTCAATTAACGATAAATTCACCCAGCCCCGGGGCTGCTGGGTGTCGCGCAGAAGGCCCCGTCTGCGCCCCCTGAAGATGAGTCATCAATGCCATTGCCAGCGAGCGAATCTGTAAGTCCAGACACAGAAGCAGTCTTCGTCTTAAGCAGGTTTGCTTCAAGAAAAAAAAACGTGTTTTGTCTCACCAAGACCCTACAACACCTTACAAAGAAAATAAAGGCTTCGCAACCATGGAGAGTCGACAGCAAGACTTGACTACACATGACTTTTCTTATTCCCGTGGAAGTCATTGCCGCCTCCTTCTTGCCTCCAGGAAATACAGGCCAGCACTTTTGCAAGCGTTGACATGAAGAGCTTGGGAACGCACGGTGCGTTGACCGAGGAGTAACTGTAGAACATGAGAGCTGTCTGAGAACCCACGTAAAAATCCAGTTGTAAACGCCAAGCCTTGTGTGTTCTCTTTCCCACATTCAAAAAACGGGTGACAGAGCTCAATACTCTCCAACACTGAGCCTTCCGAATGTGCTCTCCTCCCAGAGCGGCGGCAACGAGTTCAAAGCACAGGACGAGAGTTGGACTGTGTGGCATAGAGCATTGTCAGGCAAGAGGGCGCTTCGGGTCTGTGACCAGGGGACTCTCGGCAGGCGGGTCCCCTGACCTTGGCACCCGTAGCACGATCAAGGCTGTCTGCGCAATTTGAACGAGAAAGAACAGACCCCACAAATGAAGGAGATGATCCGGTGACAGCTACAACCATGCACTTTTCCTTTTACGCATCTTAAAAAACCGTTTGGGAGAAACTTTCTCACGGAAAGAACTCAGAAGCTTTATGTCATTCTTTTCAAGTTAATTTCCTGGCAGAGCTCAAGTTTCGAAGCACCTCACCACCAACCCATTAGTTAATGACTGCTCAAAAGACGTTCCTGTGCAAAATGAAGATTATCTTCTGGTTGGAACAAATTTTTTTTTTAGCCTGTGCACATTAATGAGGTCAATGAACATTACAACCCAGGGTGAAGCCTGAAATAATTCCACCCCATCTGGAGTCACCAGGATTTTCCATTTTTAGTGTTGTTCATACCATTTCAGCTCACGATCTCAGTGACAAGGGAGGCATTCGGAGGACTTGTGGAGCATCCAGAATGCCGTGGACACAGATCCAGGTCCGACAGGCTCCGCGTTTGGATGGGGACCGTCTTTTAGTCTTATTTTCTTGACAGCTTGCCGACTTCATCTTGAGATGCTTTCATGCTACTAGCCAGACCGCTCAATCCAAAATAGAAAGCCTAAAATGCTCTGCAAAACAATAGTCTGCATCATGGCTCAGGCTTCCAAACAAGCTTTTTCTTCTCTCTGTACCGGGAGAACATGGTCCATTGAATTCTCACACTTGCTATTGGGCATAAAGGTTTCTTTCTTTCACAGATTTCCTTTTAAAAAATAGACTGCCAAGCATCTGCACTCTCAACCTAACTTTAAGTTATCATATATTCTTTCTAGAGTTCCTCAAAAAAATGAAATAAAATCATTTTGAAGGTACTTAATGCCACTGACCTGTATACATAAAAATGATTAAAATGACCACCTTTGTGTTATGCCTACTTTACCACAATAAAAAATAAATTGAAAAATGAAATAAAACCAAATAATGATGAAACGCCACGCACAGTATAATGTTGACGGTGAGTCTTGTTCCTGTGTTTCTGTCACCTACACGACGCCCCGGTCTGCTTTTCCTCCACGACCCAAAGTCCTGGAAACTGTTCCCCCTACTAACATTTTTTTTAGTCATTCTGGCCATTTAGTCCTATCTGTAAACATGGCTATAACTGTAATATAAATATAATTTAAATATGCTGTTAAAATAAAGAGCTATCTATTCACATCATGGTCTTGTTACTTGTAGACAAACAGAATTCCATTTACATATCACCATAATATCCAGTTACATCTTCAAATTCCACAGCCACAACTCATATTTCCCCTTCTTTGTTGACACCATCAGCAATTTTTGTGTCATGCAAAATCATAGTTATTTTCATAACCAACCAAATTCTTTAATGAGGCTTTTTTATCCTACTCACAGGTAACCTATGAGTAGTTGTATTTTAATATTTTGGTTTTTGACATTAAACATCCTTAATAAAATTTCACCCGATCTTCGACAGTGGTGTTCCGTTCTGTGACTTAGTTGAGACTCTTGATGAACAGTCTACACAAGGTACTTTGTGGACATGGAGAAAAACGTAAGAGTCTGAAAGAAGGACACTGCTGAGCTGAGAGGCAGTAACAAAGCCACGTGCGGGGAGACACGAGCGCCCCGCGGAGGGACGGAGGCTCAGGCAGGTGCGTGGCTGTGTCGGCTGCAGCCGGTCGGCTGAGGCAGGGGCTGCAGTCCGGGCTGCAGGGAAATGGGACGCTGCCGAGGGGCTCACGCAAGGGGTGTACGGTGGGTTGAATAGCAGCCCCCAGAATAGACATCCAAGCTCGACTCCCAGAACCTCAGAACGTGACCTTATTTGGAATAAGGGCTTTTGCAGACGTAATTAAGGTAAGGATCTCGAGATGCAACCACCCCAGGTTTAGGGTGGTCCCCAAATCCCATGACTGGTATCCTTACAAGAGAAAAAAGAGTGAGATTTGAGACACAGACAAAAAGGCCACATGGAGACAGAGGCAGAGACTGGAACGACAAGTCTACAAACCAAGGACTGCTGGCAGCCCAGCAGCTAAGGGAGATGCAGGGCAAGGACCGCCCCCCAGACCCTTAGAAGGAACCAGCCCTGTTGACATCTGATGTCAGACCCGTGGCCTCCAGAGCCGTGAGAGACTACATCTCTGCCGTGTTAAGCCACCCAGTTTGTGGGAATTGGTTGCGACCGCCCTAGAAAATGAACACGGATTCACATAATCAGATTTGCACTTCGGAAACATTATTCCGGCTTCCGTGATACAGCTTGCACTCAAAGACGCAAACGCCAAAGGGAGATCCATCAGGAAGACCGTCGCACCAAGAAGCTCTGGTTCCACGCAGGGACGCGGAAGGCGAGGTTTGCGGCTCAGGACTTTCGCAGACACGGTCAACGTGTTCCATGTCATGGGGAGGGCAGAGCAAGAAGCCAAAGATTGGCGCTTCTGGAGGAGGGGGGCACAGGTGGAGGAGTGACCTGGAAAAGAAGGGACCTCTCTCTGGGCCCTGGAATGGCAGGGACGAAGGTATGGATGCAGATAAGGTGCTTGACTGCCAAGGCAAGAAGCGACCATGACTTTCTGCCTAACGACCTCCAGAACGAGGCCGAGTCTCCTCTGAGAGTGTGCAGCGAAGGAGCGGGAAGGTGGTGGGGGAGGCAGTCACAGTCCGTCGAAGCTGGAGGATGAATGAGAAGGCTGAAGAGGGACACACACAACTGCTTGCTCTCACGAGGGCCCCGCTGGGGCGGAAGATCAAGATGCTATAGTAACACGAATTCCCTCCGTTGTGCAATTTTTCCTTCGCAGCCATCGGCAGCTTGGATGCGGACCAAGGACGGCAGATGGCCGGGCTGATTCAAGGCCGGGCTTCCGCTCAGAGTGATGCGCAACATTTCACTGTGTTTCCAATATGAGCTCTGTTGGACTGATCGACTTCAATAAATTCTCTACAGTAAACATCGGGTACAAAAGATACTCTCTAATGGATAAATACATTGTGGTACTGTCATATGTCGAATGCTGTGATAGCATCGAGAATGAAGCAGCTATAGCCACAGCCGAGGGGAGCAGTGCACACATAACGTTGGTGGCAGATGCAAGACCCCCGAGATACTAACGGACACTGCAGGATTCCATTAATGCAAAATTCATTGTCTTTAAGGGTGCGTGCATAGAGGAAACTACAAAGAAAAGCAAGGAGATAATTTTTTCAAAATTCAAAATAATGGTAACTTTCAGTGGAGAAGAACTTCTCATGGGACGGCAATCACAGGAGGCCCTTACTGGGCAAACTCTTAACTTGAGTGACCACTGGCCCACTAAAATGTATGTATTTCTGCAATGCACTTTTACACGTATAGGTCATAAGTCTCAATAAAAAAAGAAAGGAAATAAGGAAAGTGATGTGTGGCTCCAACAGCATTAAATTATAATTCTAATTCTCTACAAAATAGGG
>CAUYSK010082314.1:0-11750 GCA_963575035.1 Avahi laniger
CTTCTATTCAACATAGTACTGGAAGTCCTAGCCAGAGCAATCAGACAAGAGAAGGAAATCAAGAGCATCCTAATGGGGGCAGAAGAGGTCACACTGTTCGCTCTTTGCTAACAATATGATCTATGGCCTATGAAATGGCCAAGGGGTCAGACTGGGCCTGTGAAAGACATTTTCAGTGGAGAGAAAGAAAGAAGAAGGACAGGACAAAGGAAGGAAGAAAAGGAGAAAGTGGAACTGGGCAGCCAGTGGGAGAAATAAAGGCCTCCGGGATGGCAGAATCTTTGAAGTTTTCTAGATATAAGATTAAACCAAACCAATCCTTCTAACTCCCACCTCTGCACCAAATACTGAGATGAGTTGTCTGAGCTTTTGCAGTTGTGTTCCCCATGGAACTGCATTGATGCTTGGCATTGTTACTTGTTTTTACAGATCATCTATTTCACATTTTTGAAGCATTTGCAATAAAAGATCAGTATATTTAGGCATATATTTTGGGATAGAATATTAGATTGGGATGCCTTCAGCTGCAAGTAACATAAAATGAAAATTCATTTGGTTTAAACAAAAAAGATATTTTTTTCATAATATACTATATCCATAGAGGGCAGACTCGAAGGTTGGTTGAGTCAGTGACTCGGTCATGTTGCCAAGATGTGAGGAGCCTGGGTTTGCTGTTCTGCTACCCTTAGCAAAAAACTGATATTCTTCCTAATTTAGAATGGCTTTAGCAATTCCTGGTGTTCAGAGGCAGAAACATCCTATCTCCTCTTGGTTCTCCTTCTTCAAAGTATGGAGACCTCTTCCAGAAATGCTCCAGCAGATATTTCAATATTTTTGTTTTTTTAGGAGTTTTCAACAATAATTAAGTAATACTTTCATAATTTAAAGAAAACACAAAATGCAATTTGAACAAAGATTATAATGGCTACGAAAAACTACATGTACACCTCCCCAGTACCTCTACTAACAGCACTGTGTCCCTTCTAAGATGATGAGTAAATATAGGGACAGGAAACCTTTAAGAGACCAATGATTATATGAGTTGTTTTATTTCTAGGATGTCATACCTAAATCCTAATGCCTTCATTCTCTCAAATACTGACAACTTCATCTCTTCATGCAGAAAACTTGAACGGAGATTTCATGTTGGTGAACGTAAAGATAGGTCACCAGAGAGTAGAAAGCAGAGGAAGAAGGTGTCCACATTCATAATTCACATGAACTTCCTAATTTCTTCCCTCCATCATTTGACAGCTAAAGTCCATAGGTAATTCCTTTCTATTTGTCCTTGAAGGAGACATGCTCAGTGACCACTGAGGGAGGTTTAGCCAGTTCTTGTAGCCTGTGTGGGATTGACAGAGCTAATGCTTCAAGGCCTTGTGAAAAATAAGTGTAATCTGGATAGAACATGGCACCTAGTAGTGGACCAGGAGGAGGAAAGGTTTATGAAAGACAACACCTTTCTGTGCAACGCGAGTACTTTGATGGGCTCATTGCTCTTATAAAAGATACAACGTCCAGCCAAACACTGACTAGTATTCATTATTAGTCAGTTCATTACCAAGCCCCAAGCTTCCCAAGAGAATGGGAAAAGTTCCCTCATATTTGTTTTTATATTTTGACATGCTTAAAGGTGGAAACCCTCACAATCTAACAATCTTGGTCTACTATTTGTTGGAGAGAGTTTCCATCTGCTTATCTGGGACCATTCCTGTGTTAGGTGAGGTACACTGAGAGTTCCTGCTTCAACAAAAGTAAACAAAGTATCCTATTAAAGAGAAAGGTGAAGCATTTTAAACCTGCCAGACATAGTAGCTCAATCAGAAGGAACCGCAGCGTGAAACCATGGTCATAGAGAACGTCCCCTATGAAGCTATGGCTTGAAATTTAATTCATCCACTTTGTGGTAAACTAACTATTGGTAAAGTTAAGCAAGCACT
Source organism: Avahi laniger (assembly GCA_963575035.1). NCBI lineage: Eukaryota > Metazoa > Chordata > Mammalia > Primates > Indriidae > Avahi > Avahi laniger. Next base: position 1,941 of record CAUYSK010082314.1, read on the forward strand.
CTGAAGATAAAGAGAAATTTCTTGAACTCCATGTTTGACCCTGTTCCCCAGAGATAGGATCTATGCAGAGGAAATCTCATCCTTGGACATGTCTTTTCTAGAACTCTATTCCTGAGAGATATTTTTTTTAAAACATCTACATGAAAATGTGCTTATTTTCTAAGGAATCATTTTAGCCTCAGACCCCTGTTTTTCAAGCAGAAGAGCAGCTCCGAATAAGAGAATCTCAGGAAACATAGCTTTGTGTATATGAGATTCACAAGTTTTAATTTTCTGAAAGACCTTTGGAAAGAGAATACCAGTTTGTAATATGGACCTAGAAATTACCCTTGGTCTTCTTTACATACGGAGTACATGTTTGTTTAGTATGACTGTATGTTTGGTATGACTACATTCCACTGGACGTCATACCTCACTCGATCATCTTTCTCTGAGTTAACGTGAGGAAAATCAAACAAAAATCCAACGTATCAAAATTTGAGCCCCAATGATGAATATTTTCCCTCAGATCATCTAATACCATACACACACGCACACTATATATACACCCACACCCCATATACATACACACATACACCATATATATATACACACACATCCCATATATACACATATACCCCATATACATTCACACATATACCATATATATACACACACACATCATATATACACACACACCCCACATATGTATATATACACACACACAGCACATATACACATACACCATATATGTATATACACACACACTATATATACACACACACCATATATGTATATACACACACACTATATATACACACACACCACATATACACACACACTATATATATACACACACCACATATACACACACACTATATATATACACACACACCACATATACACACACCCCATATATGTATATACAGACACACACCATTAATATATATACACATCATCTAATACTTTATATAAGACATATATATATATTTATGCCACTTGATGTATTATTCAAATTTTTACCTAGGATCACTCATCTCTCACTAATACCTGAGCCATTTATCTTAGCTTGAACTCCAAAAAGAATTTTCTTTAAGCTTATAAGCTTTCAAATTTTGGTTGAATACTCTTCCTTGGACATGTCTCAACTTTTAAAATAAATCTTTCTTTTTGATGTTGGGTCACCAGGTGCTTTACACCTTCCTACAACGGCATTTATCTTAACCAATGTATTTTCTCATGCATGTTTTCTTATTTTATTCATCTTGCAGTAGGAGGAAAACAATGAACTCTGATAGTGTAACCTGGTTGTTCCTCTTCTTCCCTAGTCACAGGAGGAAAAGCAACACAGACGATGTCAAAACCCAGAAGACGTCTGGAGTGTAAAGCCTTCGTAACTAGATTTCACAACATAAACCACTTTGAGAAGCTTCCAGGATGGCAGGCACAATAGCGAATCCACAGTGCCGTCTGCCAAATGGCCTGGAGATGCAGAGAACCATTGGCCTCATTAATTATTGATGACGATCAGAGTCAATTTGACTTCATCATGGGCCAAGAAGAGGAAATCATTGAGGAGCTGGTTCTTAATGGGCCTAAGTACAACGGTGTGTGCCGTGGGGGTGGGAGAAGACATCTCCCCAGCTCCTCTCTTCCTTCTCTTTGAAAGCAGCATTGTACCAGAACTAGATGAAGTATCTAAATAATTTAGGAAAGTCAATTGGTGGGAGGCCCTGAATTTCCAAACCCAGCATCTGTCTGTATGGCTCAGGGCTTATCAGGTATTAATAACCGTACTGGCCTCTCTTGCAAGGAAGGAAGTCCTTAACAAAAATGGGGATTCTTCAAGGATGTTTCCCCCTTCTTGTTCCCTCCCTCCCAGGGATGGTGCAAACCACCTCTCTGAAGGTCAGAACGAGGCTTCAGACACGCCATTCAAGTGTGGGGGTACGGGGGAGGGCAGGGAGACACCGTGGCTCCCTGCCACAGTCTCTCAGCTTCCTGGGCCTTTCTCCGGCCCTCACAGGCAGCCTCTATTATCAGCGCACAGACGTGAGAAGAGAAATGAAGCCAGCACCGTATCTGATTGGAACTGCAGGGGGCTTTCCGCAGACAGGATACAATTACTCAACTTGGATTGCGGCCAGAGCCAACCCCGGCGGGTCGCTCTGCCTGGCGTGTCTGCAGCACCTTCCCGGCACGGCTGGCTGCCTCCTTCCATGGAGCTCAGGGGGGCCTCTGCTTCCCCAGCAGTTCTTCTCTCAAGCAGCTCTCCTCCAGCGAGCAGCACCGAGCCTGCGGTGTCCCCAGTATTGTGCAAGTCACTCGGGGAGTTATAAGCAAAATATGAGGCATAATCAATGCGATCAAGAAATTCAGTCTGTATGCTTGGAAAAATCTAGATGAAAGAAGTAATCAGAAAGCCATAGAAAGCACAGCAAGTGCAGAAACAAGGGGCCACCCGATCACGTTCTTGTCATTCTTAGATATACTCTCTTCTTGGCTGCTGGAGACATAGAAACTGATCTTTAATCCGGTTAATTTTCTTTTGGTCATCTCTGTACATTAAGAGATTAATTGGGATAGTGTGGGTATGGTCTGATCATCCGTACTCTCCCAATTAGTTTCTCAGTGTATAGAATTGGCCTTTCTTCAATTCTGCACCGGCTTTAAAATATATATATATATATATATATATATATATATATACACACGTGTGTGTGTGTATATATATATATTTCTCTAGGGTCACTCTTTAGCCAGTGGCTTTGTCAACATGAGACCCCAGACAGCTCATCTTTACTCAAAAATGGATATTTTTTGAGCTTCTAAGAAATAAGTACTCCCGCATTCCCCTTGGTCCTGGGCATGGTGACATTTCACTCTTACAGCCTGATACATGCTCATGTTCCTCTCTCATTAGGAACTATAATTAATTAAATCACAAAAAGTCTCTTCTACTCATTTTTGAAGTGTCCTGTGCAGTTCACTTATTCTTTGCAATCATTACTTCAGATTGTTAAATGGACGTGGAGTTAACTGGACATATTATTAAATCCAATAGGAAGCAAGTCAGAAGCAAGATCAAGAAACGTCCATACTCATTAGTACCCACCATGCAGCTAGTGTGGTCTTTCCCAAAATTTATCCTGGAAAGATCACGCTCCTTTGAGAGTGTGGCAGGAAGACTACTATTTTCAATATACTAAAGTACCTTCATTACTATTCAAAGTACTTGCAAAGGCATTATCGTATTTAATTCTCACAGAGAACTCTGAGGCAGGTAAGGCCTGTTTTATTACCCCTACATTCATGGCAGGGAAACTGAGGTTTAGCGTGCTCACGTGGCATGTCCAAGGTCACATGGCTACTAAGTATCACAGCCAGCTGTGCCACAGTCTCTCACAACACTCCTGGATGCTGGGTGTCGAGAACTGAGAAACGAAATGGGACAAAGTTTACCTACAAGTGAGCCTGCCGCAGCCTCATGAATGCTGGCAGAAGACATGAAACTCCGGATTCAGAGACAAATGGCTATTGTCTGTAGCAGCAGCCACAGCCAGAGTAAGGCCACTTTGTCTCCAGTTTCCATACCGCGGTTTCCTCGGGATGACTCCCGCACACGGGACCCACTACGCTGTGGGAGACGAAGCCTGAGCGTAGGGAGCCCTGTACCCGGCAGTACACATGCCGGCTCCTTGCTCTCAACGTAGACGTCATCTTTACTACACTGGACAGGAAGGGGCCGGCCCTTCTTTCCAGAAGGACACTTGCTACACAAACATCTTTTTGCAAGAACCTAGAGCAAAGGCAGTCAGTATCTTTTTGTAAGATGTGCAGAAATATGAGACTGATGGAGAATTGTCTCATAACACTAAGTGAAACAACAATTGTTTAAATAACCTATTCTATGTGACAAAAACTAGTAAGTTGTTGGCTTAGGATTTAAACCTGGACCTTTTCACTATAAATTCCATGCTCTCCTATTCTGTGTTACTTCTTCAAGACTGAAGCAATATCTGGGAACAATGAGTATTTCTCCATCCACCTTCTGGTCAGCCATCTCTCAGTCCTGGTGCAATAGCAACGCCAGTTCCCCACACACGCATGCTCCACCCCACGGGGAGCACGGAGACGGAGAGAGAGGGGATCCTGGCGACAGAGGGACTCTGATCTGGTGAGCTGCTTGTCAGTGGTGGAAGCCCAAGTTCACGGCCACAGACGATTAGCTGGCACTGAACTGAAGAGTGAGCAGACACTGGCGTGGGGGCCAGCGGGGTGCGGAACACCTGGGGAGCTGGGGACTGAAGGAAAGAAAGGCAGATACTTCAGACAACAGATTTGTCTACTGGGACGTTTATTTTTATCTTGCCCCCGAAAGCTTTTGCAGTGGTGGATCCTTTGGGAGCAGAACTGGCAGAAGTGCAGGGTTTCATTTCCGGATTTCCATAGCTCAGAGATGGGGAAAATCAGGAGATTCGAGGGAAAGGGAATCAAAAACTCACCCCTCTCCGTAAAATCACTGGAGTCTCGGGAAGGCTTGGGATGTCACCTGCCTTATGCTGCCAAACGTCAACTTGTGCGGCCTGTATCCATGGCCCTTCCTCTCCAGCTTCCAGCGAGGTTCAGCCAATGGGAAGAAGTGACAAAAGGTCCAGAGGTCAGGAGCAGTCTGCAGCCCCGCTCACTCCGCCAATTGATGTCTCCCTCTCCCGAGTTCGCAGCTCTTACCAGCGCAGCCTGCCCAGTCACTGCTCTCTGGCTCTACGCGTGGACCACAGGGGAGCCCCGAGGGTGTGCTGCCAGCAGGGTAGCGTGCAGTGCAGTGCCAGCTCTTGGATTCTTAACTGGGCTTCACTGCTTGCTAGCTGTGTGACCTTGGGTGACTGATGAACTTCTCTGTGCCTCACCTTCTTCATGTGTGCTACTGGGCTGATAATAGTAGCTACATTAGAGGAATATGTGAGAATTAAGCAAGAAAGCCTTAGCATAGTGCCTGGCACAGCAATGACCATTAGCTTATTTTTATCATTGCTATTATTGTTGTTGCTATTGTTATTTTTCAACATCAACAGTGTAGAAAAGAAAAAAGTTTTGCTCTCAAAGGCCCATTAACTTTTATAAATGAAAGACCTAGCTGGAGACCCAGTAAATGTCAGTGAACATATGGCCCTCCTAAACTAGAAAAATTGTAGAGCCTATCATATGCAGAGCATAGTTGCAAATATTTCAATTGGCATGTCAAATATTAATAGCCTACATTTGAATTTGTTCACTCGGTCCTCGAAAAGATGTCATCTCCTATCAAGGGATTAATATCATTATGTGAATGTTTCCTCTAAGCTGAGATTTCTTTCACATTACAGGATTCTCTATTATTAATCATTTTCTTTAATATCTTAATAATATGATAGGAAAATCACATTAGGTAGGTAGATATTTCCCATCAAACTGTATTAACTTTGTCCAGTAAGGACTTCCTAATGAGGATACTAGCAGCCAGCTCAGTCTGCATACTGCACGAACCAGGCAGTCTCCAAAGCCCTCTTTGCTGGGGAATGTATCAGAGTCATCTTGGACTCTTTCCCCTTTGTTGCCATTTACACCCCATCGGTCCCCAGTGCTTGTCATTTCTGCCTTGAGATCAATTTCTCATTACCTGTTCTCTGTACCGCTGCATAGGCCCTCCCAGCTCTTGCCTGGCCCACGGCCACAGCCCCCGCCGAGGGCCCCTACTGGCTTGGCTTGTTAGCACTCTGATTCAGCCTTCACGGTGCTGCCGCATTAACTCCTCCACAGCGTCTCTCTCATCGTGTGATTTAAAAGTCTTCTGTGTTCATTACGTAACAAAGGTGGGAGTGGAGGGCACAAGTTCTTGGCGTTTAAAGTGTTCTTGGTGCTGGTCCCAAATTACTTGTCCAACCCTACCTTCCACTACTCTCTTCACCAGCTTTCTTTGCCCGTGAAATGCTATTTCCTAGCTCCACTGAATATTTTCCCCTTCGCACACGTGTGCAATATTTCCAGATGTGTTCTCTGCCTTCTCCACCCTGCTCCGTGCATCAGGAAGCTGACCTGTGGGGCTTTCTTACTCTCTAGCTTCCAGCTGGGCTTGGAAAACACAACCGAGAGATAAGAAAGCCGGAGGAAAGTTAGCGTAGGGTCATGTATCTCTACCTCTCTAAAGCCACAGATGTGTCAGGAAAGGCTGTTCTCTCCCCTGCCCTTTACGCACTGCCTGGGATAACAGACCATTCCTTGCTGGTTTTCCTAAAGCATGACCACATTTTTGCAGACAATCCCCTTATTAAACTCTCTTCAACTACACAGTTTGAGAAATTTGTGCTCATCTGGTCCCTACGGGGACCTTGGCTGATACAATAACAGGTGCCAGGAGTGGCTCCAAGAAACCAACCCTCGGGTGTGATTCCAGGGATGGGTTTATGGAACGTTGACGAACCTTGCAAGCAGAAACGGGACACCGGTTACCCGATTTGCAATGGCATTAAGATAACTCAAATTAGCACCCTGGTGGCCTGGGACAGGTGGCAATGAAGCAGCTATGGGACTGCACTGACAATGGGTGATTAGAAAGCTGTGGTATCGGATGACACTGCTCCTGGCAGCCACCAAGAGAGTACATAGGAAAAAGGACACATTGAAGTCCTTCAAATTCTAGTTTAGTTCTTCGGTGGAAAATCAAAAAGGCTCCATGACAACTTCGAATGAAGCCCTCGTCCCCGTAGTTTCTGGACACACATGGCCCAGCAGAGTCACCGTGACGATCAAACATCAGTATTGGCGAGGTGTCCTATGTCAAGTGGTGGCACTGCATTGGTGGGAAAGGAGAGGAACCCCACGACATGAGAGGGGACATGTGGGCAGATGAACCAGAAGAGTCCGGGTACTCTGAACCTACAAACTCCTCAGAACCTCTCATTTGTACCCTTGTCTGATGGAACCTGCCTCCCGCTGCATGAACCGCTCTGTGACCTCAATGGGGCAATGACTTCACAAGGCAGGAGGATTCTGCTGGAGAATGCCCCCTCCCAACCAGCACCCGCATCGGTGGTCCGTGACGAGAGTCAGATCCCACACACCGGAGTGTGAGGCCTGCCCCTGGAAGGCTTAGCCCATGCACAGAAAGAGCTGAGGATGTCTGTCACCTGCTTGTGCTGCAGAGCATATGAAGAATGCGTGAGAGCGGATTCTAGCTCAAGGTTGCCATTGTCAACACCAGCCACCCATCCACAGAAAGTCACAGTGCTCCGGGGACAGCTCCCTCCTCAGATTCGGGGTGATGATGACTCTCCATTGTTACTGGCCCCAAGGTACTAGTTATCCCTTGCTGACTTCCCTTAACCCTGACCACACCCCGCAACCTTGAGCTTTCCTTAATTATCCTGAGTGTGCAGATTCCTTTCGGGACCCTGACTGATACGCTTTCTGGTTTCACGCTTCCTTGCCATGGTGTTTCCATTCACGCCATTCGGTATGATAGGAAAAAAACAACTGGTTTTTCCTTCTACATTCACACTCAACGCCAAACACTTCACCTCTGGTCAACATGCGCAGAGTTTTTCCCATGCTGACCAGTTCTCCTGAGGATGCCACCTGGATGTTCTCCAGTTCAATTTTAATGCTGACACTATCTAGCTGGAGCTAGAGTCAGATCACGCACACGAAGGCCCAGTCACACAAGACTCTTTCCCACTTAAATGCCAATCACAAGTAGTAGGTTGTCACCTATATCTTTTTTTTTAGAGATGGGCTCTTGCTATGTTGTCCAGGCTGGTCTCGAACTCATGAGCTCAAGCGATTCTACCATCTCAGCCTCTCAGGTAGCTGGGACTACAGGTGCGCACAACCACACCCACCTTGTCACCTACACATCTGACCAACTGACTATTAAATCAGCGTTCCCATGACCCCTTCTTTGGGTTGACTAATTTGCTGAGACAGCTCACAGAACTCAGAGAGACACATTTATTACAAAGATATTACAAAGGACAAGGGAAAGAAGCCAGATGAAGAGGTGCACAGGGCAAAGGATGGGGAAGGAGACAGAGCTCCCACTTCCTCTCCAGGGGGGCCACCCTCCAGGGGCCCCAGCATGCTCGGCAATCCAGAAGCTCTCGAACTCTGTCCTTTTGGGTTTTATGGAGGCTTCAGTGAATTAGGTAATATTGATTACATTGTTGGTCACTGGAGATTAAGTCAAACTCCAGTCGCTCTCCCCTCCCTGGAGGTCAAGGGTTTGGGTGGCACTAAAAGTCTAACCCTCTAATCGCTTGGTCAGTTCCCCTGGCAACCGGCCCCCATCCTGAGACTGCCCAGGAGCCCACAAAGAGTCGCCTCATTAAAACAAAAGATGCTCCTATCACCCAGGAAATCCTAAGGGATTTAAGAGCTCTGTGTCAGGCACTCCCATCACTTAGGAAGTTACGAAGGTCTTAGGAGCTCTGTGTCAGGAACCAGGGCCAAAGACCAAGTACTGGAACAAAAGGTTCTCCTGATGCCCCATCTGCAAGGGTTTCTGGGAGCTCTATGGCAGGAACCAGGGGCAGAGCCCAATAAATATATTTCTTATTATTTCACAGATGCTCTCTGCTCAGAATTCATTCCATACTTGACCTTCATTAAAAGCTTAAGAGTCAGCTTTTAAACGAAGCTTCTCTGTTCCTGAAGGTGGTAGTGATTTATCCTTCCCTGAGGTCACAGTGCTCTTCCTATATGCATCTTTTATGTTTCTTACTAATTTCTTCTTTGTGTTATTGCTATTTCTAAACATGATGTATTTCCTTTCTCAATCTGTAAGCTTCCTGAGGGCAGTATTTGTGCTTAATTCTCATTTTTATTCTTAATGGAGCTTGTCAAGCTTTTTAATAAATAATAATAACAACTGTAATTTTTTGTTTCAGGTACTACTGTACACCCCTTGCATGTATTAACTTATTCAATCCTCCAATAAACTTTAGAAGTTATCACTATTATATTTATTTTGCAGAGAAAGAATTAAGGCCCAAGTAAGTTTCTCAAGGTTATACAGCTAATAGATGGCAGAACAGGCTTCCAGCTCAGCACTCTGTCTCCAAAGCACGTACACTTAACCACAGCAACATAGAGTCTTTGCTAAATGAGCAAAAAAGGAGAGAAATTCTAACACACGCGGCAACATGGATGTACCTTGAAGACATTATCCTAGTGAAATGAGCCTGTCACAAAAGGACAAACATCGAGTGATTCCATTTATAGATCAAATTCACAGAGACAGAAATAGAATATTTCAGCTTCCTATGTAATGTCTCCACACAGATGTCTACGAACCACGTTAAACACAAAGTGACCAAACAGAGCTGGCTTCTGTCCCTGCCATCTCCCCCTAACAGAAACCTGCTACTCACCCCAACCACCCCGTGAAAATAAATGGCACCACTCTCAGATCAGTGCTCCAGCCTTAGAACTGCACAGTATCCTTAATGCCTTTTATTCACTGAATGCCCCCCCGTACTGTGATATGCACGTTCTCTCGACTTCTAAAACTTACCTGAAACTCAACTCCCGCCGCCCGCATGCACTGCACCTCGTCTCTCCCCGGGCTCCTGCAGGGACTCCTGACTGTCTCGTTTCCACTCCTGCCTCCATAGTCCATTCCCTGCACTCGGGAGCCAGAGATAAAGTTTTAGACCTGAAGAACATGATGGCACTCTCTCGCCCAAATGCCTCCGATGCTCTCCCTTGGAATTTAGAATATAACCCAAATTCCTAATGCTGCCTACAAAACCCTCCGGCACCTGGGCCTCCCACCTCTCATGCTTCACCTCTTACCAC
>CAUYSK010082317.1:0-10010 GCA_963575035.1 Avahi laniger
TCTTTCTAACAGTTCTGGGATCTCCATATACTTTATAGCCTAGTATGGCTTATATAACTTTCACTTGTTATTTCTAATTGCTTTAAAACTTGGGGCACCAGAACTTGGTATAAAAGATGATACTTACACATCTCACAGGTATTCAATTTGTTTTGTCTGTTGTATTTCCTTTTATCTGACCATATGTCAGCTACTCATGCCGTAAGTGGAGGAATTTAGCCCATTTCCCATTCCCTGTTCAATGTGGATAACACAAAGCCATTCTGACCACAACCACTAACACATGCTCAGCCTTTCAGAACCATACTATCTATACAATTTATCTCATTTAGGCACTGATTCTTCTATTTTCCCTCTAACCAAATATTAGCAACATTTTATCCTGATTATTGTGCTCACATATTAAATTCAGTCATGAATTATTTCTTTAAGGGAATTACTCTTTTCTTACTCTTCTAGTGTACTTTTGTAACACAACCTAATCTTGCAAAACATAGCAACCTATCTGGTAACTTAAATAATTTCCCCAGGATAACACAAGTTGTTTCTCAATCAAATTATTTAGAACTTTGTAATATGTGATTACTGAACCGTTCACATAGAGATAGCTTAGGGGAGAGATAATAAACCAGTAATGATTGGCATTATTGGTATTCTTTATGAAAAAGGAGAGGAAGACCAGAAGGAAAGCAGTTTTACCTCGATGAAGGATCATTTAAAAGATTATCCAGAGAGGATTAAAATAAAGTAACATTGGAAAAAATATATGTCAAGAAAGACTCCATCATAGCACAGAATCCTTGTATATATATTTTTTGTGTTAATCAAGAAAAGCAGAGGTACATATTCTTTAAAAAGAAAAGGAATATAATACAGGATAAAGTAACTTATTCATTACCCACTTAATTTCTATAACAATCTTTTCAGGCAGGAATTACTATCATTCTAGATATAAATAACTGGAATAATATAATCTCATATAGAATAAAATTGCAAATGTTAGGATTGAATTGATGGTTATTGTTTCACCATATACTTAACACTTTATAGATGAGATTGTTTTAATGACCATTGCTTTAAAAGTAGAAATTCAATACATAGGTGGGATTGGTAATTGTGACCTCATTCAATATTTCCAAATCCATTTTCTGTTTAAATTGAAAAGGGCTAAAATTTTAGAAGAGGAAGCCTGAATCATTTGTACTATGAATTTTATTATTTACAGTTTTCAGACTGAAAGTAAATAACATGTTTAATGATAACATAGTCTTCTCCAAAAAGTCTCAGTCTCACAGTCATTGATAACAAAAACAGAGGTAATAGGAAAGAAGTGAATCATGCTGTCTACAGTTGTGAAAAACAAAATATTGAAAATGCCAATCTTTTTATTTTGGAACATGACCCTTTTAAAAGTCTGACAAAAGTTATAGATATCTTCCTAGAAAAAGATTCACATGTGCATACACTGGAGTAATCCAGTCTTCAATTAAAACCACTTTTATGTATGTAATAATATGAAATATAGAATATGAAATATAGAATTCCTAGAAAAAGATTCACATGTGCATACACAGGAATAATCCAGTCTTCGATTAAAACCACTTTTATGTATGTAGTAATATGAAATATAGAATTCACAGATTTATGATGACCTGAGAGTCTGTAATGATTTATTCCCTGAAACCTTTATGCTCGTCCTAAGGACTCTAGGTCGCCTTTACCCTGCACTATTTGTTTTTCATAGCACTTTTCACCATCCAACATGCTACATAATTTACTCATGTATTTAGTGTTTACTGTCTTCTCCACCTGCTATAGTGCAGCTTTCGCCAGGGCGTTGATCAATCTTTTCTATTCAGCATCTAGAAAAGTTCTTGACAAATAGTAGTCCCTCATTATTTACTAAGCCAATGAATAGATTTATGATGACTGGATATCTTGTGTTAAGAATAAGCATGTGAATTTTGAGCTAAAAATAGGAATGTGAATTTGAGCATTGAATTGCTCAGATAAATATTTCTAACTCCATTTTTCCAAAAATAACAGATTGTGCATGTTTGTATCAATCATTATGATGAAATGACTTTATGAACTGACTATAACTTATATGACTCCATAGACAGTTGCATGATTTAGCTACAGAGTACAGAAGTCAAGGCCAGCGTTCCCTGAGGATTATCAACTATCAATGTTAAGTGTTAGCTTGGACTGAACGTTTATTTAAGGGTAAATGGAGTTTTTAAAACCTTACAAAGTTTCATTTCTAACCATATAAAAATAATTTTTTATCAAAAGTAATTGTAACTCAAATATGATAGCAAGTAAATTATTAAATCCTAAATTATAAATACATACACAGAATTGAATGTCTTTTACCAGTGTATTTTCCCTGTGTGATATCCATGGTTTTTCTTTGCTTGTTTGGCTGATTATCATTATATGTTTTTTAAAATTTTGTTTTCTAGAATTATGTTTTTTCTCTTATATTTGAGTCATTCCTTAAGTAAAATATCCAGGTCTCATTACTAACAGTTAGATGGTTTTAGTTACACCATAAACCAAAAAAAAAAAAAGTCACTCTAACAACCAAATGTATCATGAAATGTATAAGTGGAAAAAAATTCTGTGATATTATTAACTTATATCTTTATCACAGCAACTATTTAGAAGACAGATTAGGGACATGTCAGAAGATAGTTCAAATTTTGAGAGGAAAGGAAGAGATGTTCTAATACTTAGGGACTTTTCATTAAATTTTAGTACAAAAGAATTTTTAAAATAGATTTATAGCTAACTTATCAGCCAGTGAATGAAAATGGAAGGATGAATAGTTCTGCTGTAATTATTGCAGAGTGCATTACTTATGTCTTGTGAGATTGAACCTGAGGATAATCAGGAAAGAAAGAACAGTTAAAGGGACCTCATAAAATGGTGATGACGGTTCCAAGTATGGGAGGGTATCTTGGCTCTCAGACAGAACTAAGCAGGCAGATGTCAAAACATTGTGAATCATATAGTAGTAACATTCATCGAATGTCGGGCAGATGGGAGCGGGGAGGAGGGGATGGTTATGTACACACCTAATGGGTGCAGTGCGCACTGTCTGGGGGGTGGACATGCTTGAAGCTCTGACTTGGGTGGGGCAAAGGCAATATATGTACCCTAAACATTTGTACCCCCATAATATGCTAAAATTAAAAAAATTTAAAAATAAAAAAACATTGATGCCACAGATCCTAGAAGAAACTTCTCACACTGAAATACATGACTCTCTTTGCATGCCAATGTGCCAGACTAGAACATTTATTCTCAATGATATGCCTAAACCTTAAAGCAGAGGCTAACTGACAGAATTGGTGAATGAACAGTGATCTATGAATGGTATCCTCAGAGGAAAAGAGCTGTTTACAGTTGCGTCTTTTCATTTAATTTTTTTTCAGAGAAGACACATAATGGGATGTAAATTTTCTACCTAAACTTATCAGTTATACTTTGTCTGCTGCCATTATGCAGTCCCAACTATAAAGTTCATTATTATCCTCTCAAATAATTTGTGTCACAAAGACTTACCTAGAAAGTCCCTCTTGTTTCTATGCTTTCTGGTGCCTTATAGTGTCATTTTCCCCCCTACTTGCTTAGTCTCTGATTCCCACACCCGTAAACACAGCGTAAAAGTAGTCCTCCAGTGAGAACTGCAGTGTTCCAGAGACTTACCATAACTCATTTACTTGGACTCAGAATGCATTTTGCATAGTATCAAAGAAACAAACCCAGTATCAAAGGAAATAATTTGAGGGCAATTTGAGATATTAACAGTATTAACTCTGTCTATTAATATGCTATATTTCTCCATTTAGTGAGGTCTTCTTTAATATCCTTTAATACAGTTTTAAAATTTGCTTCATAAAATCTTTATTCTTAATTTGATTAATAGCTAGATATTTCATAGAATTTATTTCTATTGTTAATGGTAACATATACTCTATCTTTCAGCTTGTTAATGCTGGTATAGAGAAATCGTGCTGGTGCTATTAAATTCCAGGAATTCTAGAAATGCTGATTATAGCAATTGGAATTTTAGAAATGTGGGTTAAGGCATAGACAGCGAAAACCAAAGAGAAAATAGTAAATTAGAAGATAAATTTGAGGAAATCACTCAGAATGAAACACAGAAAGATAAAAATATGAGAAAATAAATTGAGATACCTGGAGAACAGAATGAATGGCGCCAGCCTCTGATTTAAAAAGTTCCAGAAGCTGATACTGTAGATATTGGAGGGGGAGCTGTGTCCAAACCCGGCCCTGGAAGCCCAGTGCTGTTATCGTGGGCTCGGGGATGGCCTGGAAGACTTGAAGCTTCGTAGGTAAGGGCATAGACTTCGAGGTTGCCTTGGTGCAGGTTAAGATCCCATATTAGACATTTACTAAAAGAGTCAGTGGGCGTGTGTAAATTGTCTGTAACTTTCTAAGGCTCAGTCTGCCTGTCTTCCTATTGGGCATCAGAAGAGTTCCTAGTTTATGACATCATCGTGGGACTCAGTGAGTTGATAAAAGGTGTGATTTTAGTATTGTGCTGGTGGATGAAGCACCCAAGAAATGTTGCCTATTAGTGGAGTCTAGAAATGTAGTACTAATTATATTATAATTACTTATTGTATAGAAGTGTAGGCAGTAAATAATATGCTAAAACCTAATCACTATGTGGTTAAATAACAGTATTCTCTGGGAATAATTAAAAAAAAACCAATTTATCATACATCTTGCATTGCTGTCATCCTGGTAGCAGAAGATCATTATTCTCATTTGTCAGTTCAAAAGACTCCAATTTGAGGAGCTGAGGGACCAAGAATTATGAGGAGCTGAATGTCAGGCAGAGACCTGGTATTCACTCTGGATCAAAAAATATGAAGCTCAAAAAAAATCACTGGCCAACATGACACAGCTGAGAAGTGACGAACCAAAGTCCACCTCTGTACGAGTCACTTTCTTATAAGCGACTGTGAGGGAAGTTGAGTAATTGTGAAGAGATAAGGAATAAGTGAGGAGAAGGCATTAAGATTTATGCTTCCCAATAATGGGAACAAAACAAACATGTAATACTACCAAAAAAAAAAAACAAAAACACCAGGATATAAATTTATACATAACTTGTAACAAACAATATTAAGACTTATTTGTTTTTAAATAGAAGTTTTAAAAGGTCTGGAAAGGGGTTAATCAAACTGTCTACAGTAGTTGCCTCTTTGAAAACTTCTTTATAACCTATAACCTTCTGTATTTTTGTACAATAAAAATTTTATTACTTTTATTATTTTTGAATTATTTCATAAAAAATAACTTTTTCTCTTTTAATGTAGTGGAGTTGGGATTCTGAAGTAGGGCAGTGGTTTCTAAGAATAATCAGTTCAGGATAAAGAAAATGGCAAAGAACAGGCTTTTCTTGCCCTTTGCTCTCCTCTCTTCTACTTCACACCCTCCTTTTCCCTTTCATTCTCCGACCACCTGCAGTAGTGCAGGGATCTTGTCCAAGTGGATGAAGGAAAGACTGTAACTCAGCCCTAGAGTGGGACTGTGTCCACCTGGAGGAAAGAGGGCCATTTTCTCAAAGGTAACCCCTCCACTCTTACTCTCGCTCCTGTGTGCCGGGGTGGAAGCAGGCCCTTGGCTGTGAGGCTCTTGGTGGCGGGGGCGTGGTGGGTTGGTGGCACGAGTGCTAACACTGCGCTGTCTGCCTCAGCCAACACTTGAGTGGCAGCTCAAGTCCTGCACGGGTGGCAGGACAGTTTGTAGGAAAAAGGTCTTTAATCTAGATGCACCTAACCTTTTCATGAATAGTAGTGATGATAAAAAATAGGATACTAACAAAAATATCAGTTTGGGTATCAAGGAATGTTAAGGAAAGATCACATTTTTATCAATGTTGCTTATTTCATATTTCACATACTTCCTTCTATTTAACATCCTATTATTTCCCTATTGCCAAATTTCTCAAAAATAAATACACATATGTCTGTGTGTGTGTGTGTGTAGGCTTTATTTCTTATCCACCTGTCTCTTCCTATCTGTTTGCACTACTGAACCGAAGCTACTTTCTCCACTGTGACCAATGATATATCGTTTTCCCCACAAACCAATGACCTTTTTATTCTCCTGTTTCTTGACTTCTGTGCTATATTGGATACTGTTGACTTCCTTCTGCTTTATAAAATTCTCTCCTATTTTAATTTTTCCAATTCTACAGTACTTTGACTCCTAAATATTTCTCTAGTACACATTATTTCTGTAATCTTCATGTTGAACAATCAATACTCAAGGGATATCATCCAAAAGCAACTTTATTATGTTTTCATTCCTTTTCCTTTAAGACTAATCTTTGGAACTGGTTCTTTACTCCTAGATGGAATTTAAACCAGGTCTCATGACTTGTTAGTCATTTTCAAGTATACAGTATTTTTCAATCAATGTAGTTAATGTGCCATCATCAATATAGCAATAAATATTTCTAGTTCAAAGTTCTGGCTTTTTCTCTTTCCATCCTGAATGGGCTGGTATCCTGCAGTATGGGAGGTTACATGTTTGCCTTTTCCCTTTGTCCACTTTTTGTTTTTATCTATGATTTTGATGCCCCCACCCCCAGCCCACTTCCACAGCGTTGGAGACCTGGCAGATGTTTAAGGACTATTATGTCTCATGGGTTACTTTCATTGGTTTTTCAGAGACTACTGGATGCTTCTCACCTGAAGCTTTGTTGACATAGTCAATGCTTCTCCATTCCTGCTAATTAATTATTTTTCAGTCCTGAGGCATTGTCTTTCTCTTACTCATCCATTTTCTTCAGAGCAGAACAATCTTGTCAAAACAATGGATCCCAATTTTACTAATGATTAACTTTGTATACTGACTCATTTGTGAAGAACATCATATAAATTTATAATTTTGAAAGATATTTTAAATTGAGAGCAGAACATGTTTTATATGTCTTTATGCCCAAATATTTAAAATGAATTTAGCTAACAATAGTTCAAATCATTGTCCCATTCATATATGTAAACCTATTAGGTAGTATAGCTGCTGATTAGAAGGATGTGAACTGGCTCCCACAATAAAGTCTTTAATATTTAACCACATCCTAAACTACATGAATTCAGCTTTTTATTTGTCACTGTATCATCTGAAAGAAGACTAGCAATAAATCATTTTTACACATTTTGCTAGTCTTAGAAAAATGACACTAACATCACAAATGGTATATGAAGTGATGATGGTTTAAAAATATCTCTGTGTATTAACAATAACAATTGATCTCTCTAAATAAAAAGAAAAGATTTCCTACAAAGTGAACAATGGAAAAATAATACAGTATGACATCATCCCTTCGAGAATTATTAAGGGAATACAAAGGATACCTCTGAATGTTTATTGGACATATAAAGATGTTTTATATATAATGCATGTGTAACATGTTAAACACATGGACAGGAATTATTCTTCAGAAATTAATTATTCATTGATATGCTGTTTATTTTATCTGGCTCTCTGCCCAAAAATATTCACTAAAAATAACTTTAATATTACCTATTTGTTTAAATTTGGCATTTGACCCATATATTAGAATAAACATATATAAATTGTCTATTTAAGCATAATGATAAATAGTATATACATGTATGTTCCTTTGTACCTACATAAATATAGGTACTATAGTTCTATCAAAGTAAATATATTTTTTGCCTGGTTAAATACATACTTTTGCATAAGGACATATGTGCTCATGTGATCACACATACTCCAAGGATGCTAATAAAAATATTTTGCATTCTATAGCCCATCTAGAGAATTGACAAAAAACTCTAACATATGTATCTTAGGAAATGTCTCTAACTCATTTATCTTTAAATGCTCATTTTTCTTATAACTTCTTCTTCTAGATTATCAAGTAATCTTTTGTGTTCTGAAATGATTTGTGCTGAACTGACATTATCAATGCAGCAGGGATAATGTAGAGTTGCGCAGAAAGCATGACACCCTTCATAACTTAGTTCCTTAGTTCAATATGTTTTTTTTTTTTTTTAACACAGTTTCACTCCACCCAGGCTGGAGTGCAACTGCATACACAACTGCATCATTAACTACCATCCACTGTCCACATACAAGTACAGCGGTGCTATCCTATATGATATGGCAATACAGCACCTCAGTCACCTTTCCTTGGGTTACAGATGTCTTAGATCTTCTGGAAACAGTATATTTACTGGGCAATAAAAGGAACTGAATGCTGGGTGTGGTGGCTCATGTATGTAATCCCAGCTCTTTGGGAGGGCTGAGGTGGGAGAATCACTTGAGGCCAAGAATTCAAGACCAGCCTGGGTAACATAGTGAAATCCCATCCCTACGAAAAATAAATTTAAGAAAAATTAGCAAGGCATGGTGGAGCACACCTATAGTCCCAGCTACTCAAGAGACTGAGATGGGAGAATCCCTTGAGCCCAGGAGTTCACAGCTGCATTGAGCTGTGATTGTGCCAGTGCACTCCAGCCTCGGTGGAGTGAAACCCTGTCTTGGAAATAAAAAAGGTACTAAACTAAGGAACTAAGTCGTGAAGGGTGTCACACTTCCTCCACAGTCAGCGGGTTGGGTGCTGTGCTGAAGAAGGGATGATTTCTTAGGTGACAATCGGATGATTTGCTCCAATGAAGGCTAGTGATCAGATGGAAACTGACTAAACCTCCTCAGTGACCTTAACTTTGGTTCTTCCCTACTCTTGACTTTTGGGACAGAAAGTCTTCTACCTTCTTGGGCACATTCTCTAAGCTTCTTGGGGTGCTCTGTGGGAGTGTCCCCATATACCTTTACCTGGCGTTTCTCCTCCAACCTTCTTATAATCTGGGTGACGCCTTCCTACATTATCATTTTCTTCAGAGGTACGCGCTCTTCCTTCAAACCCCATTCACATCATGTTGTCTCAAAAAGAGTCCTTTATAGACTATTAAAATCTAAGCAACAACGTTAAAACCATGTTTCTCTTTCTTCAAGACCAAAGAATGCTTAGTACTCAAACCATTGCAGAGGTAAATATACATACAGAATTGTACACACATCCACACACACACACAGAGATATGTATACATACTTGCATTCCTTGCTCCTTCTGTAATCAAGAAAAGAAAGTGGGAAACCAAGTTTCCATCAAAAATAGAATGGACAATTCTAACTAGCCACACTACAAGAAATTCTCCTTTTCCGAAAACAACCGGTAAAAATTCAATGGAATCATCATTTTTGTTAATTCTATAGCCATATAATCCTATTGCTGTTGACATTACATTGGTCTTTGCAATCCCTCAAGTAAATGAAACGTACTTCTCTTTACTTGTCTGCTCTGGGGAATGAAATTCACCATACTTACCAGGAAATTGGTACTTCCTTGTAGGAGTGGGAAATGGGGAAAGAAGTACCAATTTACTGAGTGTTTAGCTAGAAAATAACAATTTTCAAACTGATTGCTCCATGCCTAAGTCTTCTCTCAAATTAAATTATTTATTTCCTTTATCCTACTAGCACATAATGTTTCCCTCCATGCCACCCACCAGCCATACTGGAAAGACTGGCAGTTTGCCCTTCAATTATTTTTCCTCTTACATATGAACACATAAATACACATGGAGAAAGAAATACAAAGACAGTATGTTCTATATTATTTGTTTTTTTTGCAATATTATTATCTATGTCTCATTCACACAAACACATATACAGAATGGAAATGGAAAATTAAATTATGCAAAAGGACATAAATATGCTTAAGATTTTATATAATTTAAAGGTGATTTCAAATCAGTGGGGAAAATGATTCTTCAATTATTTTATTGCAAGTGTTATAACAGTGACTAAATAATTTTGAAAACAAATATTTTAAGACCTGTTGAAAAGGACTTAAAAACAAAACAAACTTCAAACATTTACAATAATTAGACATAAAAAATCTTAAAAACATCTCATAGAAGTAAAAAACA
>CAUYSK010082320.1:0-27650 GCA_963575035.1 Avahi laniger
AACTGTCCATGATAATAATTAAACAATAAAACACACACTAAAAGAAGACAGACTAATGGCCCACAAACATATGAAAAAATGCTCAACATCTCTAATCATCAGGGAAATGCAAATCAAAACCACAGTGAGATATCACTTATCACCAGTGAGAATGGTCTTTATCAAAAAATCATAAATAATAAATGTTGGCGTGGATGTGGAGAGATAGGAACACTCATACATTGCTTGTGGGACCACAAACTAGTGCAACTTCTGTGGAAAGTAATATGGAGATACCTCAAAGAGCTACAAGTAGATTTACCATTTGATCCAGCAATCCCATTACTGGGCATCTACCCAAAAGAACAAAAGACATTCTATAAAAAAGACACCTGCACTCGGATGTTTATGGTGGCACAATTCACAATTGCAAAGATATGGAAACAACTCAAGTGCCCATCAATACATGAGTGGATTAATAAAATGTGATATATGTATACCATGGAGTTCTACTCAGCCACTAAAATCAATGGTGATCTAGCACTTCTTGTATTTTCCTGGATAGAGCTGGAACCCATTCTACTAAGTGATGTATCCCAAGAATGGAAAAACAAGCACCACATGTACTCACCATCAAATTGGTTTTACCTGATCAACACTTAAGTGCAGATATGCTAATAATATTCATCGGGTGTTGGGCAGGTGTGAGGTGAGAGGAGGGGGTAGGCATATTTGCACCTAATGGGTGTGGTGAGCAGCATCTGGGCATGGACATGCTTCAAGCTCTGACTCAGGTGGGGCAAAGGCAATATATGTAACTTAAACATTTGTACCCTCACAATTTGCTGAAATAAAAAAAAGTTAGAAAAAGTAAATAAATAAAAGAAAAAAAATCATGGGTCATGTACTTCAGTGGTTCTTGTGCCCTAGATAGATTTCAAATTTTACCCCAAATGTGGGGGCATTGGGCTCTCCTTTTGTGTGAGTAACAAGGGCAGTGATAGCTCTGTGTTCTGTACCCTTTTGGCTTTGAGGAAGGCATGTGGAGTAGGAACTTGCAAAGGAGGACCCTGCACCCTCCTCCCTAATGCAGTTTACTAGCCAGAGGGTAGTGGGAATGCTCATTAAACATGAAATTTGGAAGTGACTTGAGGAGACTTAAGATAGCCCACTGCAAGAACTGAATTCTAAGTTTTCTAAGGGTATGTTTCCTTGTGGAGGCTAGAAGGACATTGAAGAACCCATGCTAAAATTAAGACATTTGAAAATGAAAAGTAGAAAATATATGTGGCACCTAGAATTTTGGAAAAAGTCTCCCTTCTTGTCATATTTCCTCATTCTGTGGATGGAAATACTGAGAACCAGAAAGGAAAAGTAACACAGCCTGTCTGTGGCATATAAGGAACACAAAGCATGTGCAGTGGTCTGAGAGTCTAGGTTGTCAAAGAGTACTCTAGGTAATTTTTGTGCCCAGGAAGGTTTGTAAGCCATTGCAGCAACCAATCTGAAAAATCCTCTTCCAATTCTGTCAGCCTGTGGTGTCATAAACCTAAATGACCTCCACAATTGTACTACCTGGTGCTAAGTGACCAGAAGCAGCAACCATTGTACCTATATCTCAGTGGAGCAGCCTTCAAACCAGTGGTATTAAAACCTGGATATTCACATAGTGGTTCCCAAATGTTTTTATGTCATATCTCCTCATCTACGTAATTCCTGAGTATTCGTTCCATGGAACCTAGCACTAGGGTCTAAAAATCATATTTGTGGACTAATAATACATACTAGGTAAATTATATATTATATAATTTATCTTATGAGTCCCAGAGAAAAAAATAGTTTGAAGCATAACCCAAAACTGTGTTAGTTTCTTAGGGCAAAACAACCCCAGGGCTTTGTTGGGTTTGGTGGGAACTAGCAAAATTAGACATTTGCATAAGATTTGCCATTCCTATGCTCTTTCACCTTGTGACTGGAACACCTGCCTCAAATACCTCTTGCCCTCTGGGTCCCTGGTCCCCTCTCCTCTCAGCTCCTGGGATCCAGAGTGCTGATAGTGTAGCTCAGGCAGTGGCAGGTGACTTCAGTCTCTGTCCTCCTTCAGGGTGACCTGTGGGGCCTTTTGGTAGGTCTCAGGAAGTTGTATTAAGATGACAGCTTCTGCTATGCATATCAAGAGTAGCTTGGAGTTGAAGACAATTAGAGACTCCTGCCATCTTGGAGGCTTAGTCATGTGTTCAGACAGGTAGGCCTGAAATGCAGATAGGCAGAGTGGCCTCTGAAGAAGATTAGTTGGAGAGTGATAAATTGAGAATAATATACTTCCTTTGCTTACAGAAGGGTATGAGGGTGACATATTTAATACTTTCCCCCCACAGTCCTTAAGCTGTCAAGAAGGAAGACTACGTATAAGAGGGAGATTAGCTGACATGTCCGGAACTAGAAAAATCTTGGTTTTGTCACTCTCCTCAATAGGGGCCTGGGCCCAGACCTCATCTGAGGGCCCAGAGGCTCTGACCAAAGTTCAGACTGGACTACAGCTATTTTGTTCTTTTCTCACTCACCTGTAAAGCTAGTGGGACAGGATAAAGATGGGTACATTGCCCCTCTAGCCATTGTGAAGAGGGAAGCCAGCTAAAAATGGCAAAAATAGACAGTATGATACAGTGGCAGTGATGAATCCATGACTGGGAAGTACTTGGGGTCAGGCAGAGGTAAGGAGCATTCCCATGCCAGCACTATCCAATAGAACTTTCTGCAGTGATGTAAATGGTCTGTATCTGTGCTATCTAATACATTGTATTGACCACATGTAGCTATTGAGTACTGAGAAACATAGCTAGTGTAACAGGAGTAAATTTTAATTTTATTTAATTTTAGTTAATTGTGGCTAGTGGCTACCATGTCAGACAGTACAGCTCTATGCTTTACATCCCAGAAAGTGGCTTAAAGCACCAATGCCCTCAAATCAGAGAAAGGAAAGGCACGGGAGACAGAAAATGGTTCCAAAGATCAGGAGTACTTATTTATGTTAGCGGCTTCTATGCTGCAACCTCCACTTCTGTCATCACCCTATCTGCTTCTAAACAGCAGGCTTAGACAGTCCTGCCAGAGAGAAACGTTTTCATTTTTTGGGTTTTTTTGTTTGTTTGTTTGTTTTGTTTGTTTTTTGAGACAGAGTCTCACTCTGTCACCCTGGGTACAGTGTAGTGGTATCATCATAGCTCACAGCAACCTCAAACTACTGGGCTGGGCTCCAACCATCCTTCTGCCTCAGCCTCCTAAGTCACTGAGACTGTAGGCATGCTCCACAACGCCTGGCTAATTTTTCTATTTTTAGTAGAGATGGAGTCTCACTCTTGCTCAGGCTGATCGCAAACTCCTGAGCTCAAGGAATC
The DNA here is from genome assembly GCA_963575035.1 of Avahi laniger. Taxonomy (NCBI): domain Eukaryota; kingdom Metazoa; phylum Chordata; class Mammalia; order Primates; family Indriidae; genus Avahi; species Avahi laniger. The sequence continues at coordinate 3,378 of CAUYSK010082320.1, forward strand.
CTCCCACCTCAGCTTCCCAGAGTGCTGGGATTACAGGCGTGAGCCACCATGTCTGGCCCATAAAAAACTTCTACAATGGTGCAGAGCCCAAAAGATTGCCCCATAAGCTGGAGCAACTAATTGTAAAAGGATGAAATGTAACAAAATAAATGTAAAGTTTTGTGATTAGATCTAAGGTAAGAAATCCATAGCTCAAGGACAGGCTGAGAGATAGATACAGCTTCTAGACAACATGTTTTAAAGAGACTTAGGAAGTGTTAGTTGGTTATAGGCTCAATATGAGTCAGCAGTGGGATCCAGAGGAAAAGCTGATAATAGCTAACATTAAGAATCAATAAAGAAGACTTTTCTGACAGATTTGTTTTGAGACAGAATAGACTGGTTAGGAGGAGTGAGAAGCCTAACACTGGAGGTTATAAAATGCAATACTACTTGAGGACCATGGTTCTGGCAGGTGTGTAGAGCACAGATTAGATAGATGGATGCTGGCAGTTGTTAATAGAACTCTTTTCCCGTGCCATTGTGTGGTTCACCACCCCACTGTTCAATGTGTTAAGCAAAAAGAAAAGGCAGTTGTTGCACATCTTCTTTTTCTCCTTTTTTTTTTTCTAATTGGTGTTAGAAGATTGAACAGATTAGTGACCACAAGGCATTTTCAGCTTCTCTAAAGAAAGGTGTTAACACTGAACTGTAATGCATCCTCTCGTCTTCTCGGTTTATTTTAGCTCCACCAAACTGACTGAAATCTCACTTTCAATCTGCCTATCACAGGAGCCATTAAATTGGAAATCAAATCAGACAAGCAGAGAAAACTGAGCAGGATGTGTAACTCTCAACATATGGGCTAGCCAAGGTCCCAGAAAGTGAGGCTGAGGGTTATACTTCTGGGACTAGGGGTTTTGTGAGGCATCCCATGTGATGTCTCTAATAGAGAAATATTTTACTCATAATAATAATACTGCTAACATTTATTTTGAGCCAAGAGTAAAACAGTTTATATGGATGATTGCATTTAATTTATTAAACCCTCAATAAATTCTATAATTCTCCCCATTGTACAGATGAGGAAATTGAATCAATGAGAGAGTAGGTGAGACTTGCCAAAAGCCACACTGCTAGTCAGTGACAAAAAGTGAGGTTTAAGCCCACAGAGTCTGGCTTCAGACTCTATCTTCTTAAGTACTATGCTATATCCTATCTCTATATTATGTCGAAGGAAAGGTGGGGATATTATTCCACAGTGATTTTGGGCAAAATCTCCCTAGAAATAGATGGTGGGAGAGTTGGTAAGATTGTCTGGACTGTGCTATGTATGAGACTCCCTTTTTGGTCCTTGGCTGGTTGTATCAGATAGAACACCAAAATAGTGCTGTAAAAAACTAGTGGTCTGTTTGTCTCTCATGTGAAATAAATCTGCAGGTAGGAGGTCTGTGGCTGTTATGGTGGCTCCATGGTCATCAGAAACGTATAGCTTTCTGCTATCCTATGTCTAGGGTATGGACCCTGTTCTTATGGTCCAAGATGGCTACTAGAACTTCAGCCATCACATCCACATTCCAAGCATCAGGATTCAGTAAGGGCTAAAGAAGGGTGTGTTCTCTTCCTTAAAGGTGATTTCTCAGAAGTCTTGCCTAAAGCTTCTATTTACATATCGCTGAACAGAAGTTAGTCACATAGTCATCCCTGCTGAAACAAAGGATAGGATATGTAGTCTTTTATTCCAGGTGGCATGGATTTCTATCTGAAAATCAGAACTCTGTTACTAAGGAGGTTGAAGAGAATAGATGTTAGATTGGCATCTAGCATGTTGGTTCTATGGCACATTGGTTCATTCAACTTGCACTCTTGTGTCTTCACAGTGACTACAGATATGTGGCAGCTGCTTTGGCTGTCATGAGAAATGTGACTCAGCAGATCAATGAACGCAAACGACGTTTGGAGAATATCGACAAGATTGCCCAGTGGCAGGCTTCTGTCCTAGACTGGGAGGTAGGACCCTTCCCAATAAGGTGTTGGGGAGTTGAAATAACTTGGCAAAAGCTTCACATCTTATAAATTACATTTGAAGAGCAAGAGGAAGGATTTAGGTTAGATCCAAGGCAAAACTTCCTGCTAATGAGAGGGGTTCGGTACTTGAGTAGCTTTCTAAGAAGACTGGAGAAATTTTTGTGACAATATTTCATTAAGAAATGAAAGTTTCATTTCTTTGGGAGTAGCCAGGAAACAATTGAGTTGACGTAGTAACTTTTTGAAGCTCTTTCAACTCCTGGATTTATGGTCACCAGATGTGTACTTGGACATTCAGTAGTATTAAGTGTTAATGCTACCAAGTAGTATTAAATTTACCCTCAGACACAGAATATGAGGTTGGTTCTCTGGTTTACAACCATGCAGGACAGCCAAGATACTTTTCTAGTTGGTGGGATTGCCTCACCTGACTTATCTACTAGATCTATCAAAGCCAGCACACTCAAAGCCATGGCCATCATTCCTACAAAATCCACAGACAAAATTCTATTTTTATCATCTTTTAAAAAAATAATCCCTAACAGCCTTCCATTTCATTGCAAACAGCCATGACTTCTCTGAACTCAGAAAGCCTTCAGTAGCTGAAGTCAATAAAACCTTCCCTTCGTAGATGCCCACTAAGAGAACCAGGAGTAATGGCACTTCACATTTATCTCTGAGGCCCAAGTTGTGTAGTCTGATAGTCCACAGGCTAATGTGACCAAAATGGGAGAGGCTAGATATGCTACGAGGGAGGGAGCAGCAATCTTAAGCATTGTGGTCACAGTATGGAAGTAGAGCCAGCTCCCTATTCCACTGTCCTAAACTCAGGTGTCATTTTCTATGATTAAGCGATAGTGTCTCTCTTAACATTTCAAGTAGTTTTTAGCCTATTCTAAGGGGACCAGGCATCAGGTTTACAAACAGCTACTTAACCCAGGTCCAGAAAAAAACCCATCTCCTTAATGTGGATAGCTGAAAAAAGACCAAAATTCTGATCAGTTAACATATTTTTGGGTCCTATTTGAAGCATAATGTCTCCATACAAGAGTAGAATAGCAGTGATTCTTTGAGATGCTGGGACAGGAATCAATATAAAGAGACCCTCTTGCTCATAAGAGGAAGCCAGTACTGGCCCAGATTTACTAGAAAATCATGGATTCGTCTTCCCTGTGTCAGCTCTGCTTTGGTCAATTGCCTGATTAGAGGCAGAGAACTGGACCTAATGACTTCTAGCAAGCCCATCATCTCTAAGGCACTCTAAAATTATGGCTGGTTAGCAGGCCTTTTTCTCTCACCTTGGCGGGATTCTCTGTAAGAGAACAGCAGCAGTTTCTTCTTATTCTCTGGAACATTTCCCCCTTTCCCAATGACTAGAAGACCTTTGAATTCCTCCATGTGCTCTGGGTCTCCAATCTCTGGAGCAGGGGCCACAGGGGACCAAAAATAGCTTTAAATTCCCTGGCCTACCCAGGGAGCTTCAGTAACACCAAACTCCATAATACTGAGCTATGAGTAAAGACTTGGCATCTCAGGAGGAATTTTCTGTGTGTTTGTCTGTCTGTGGGCCACAAAAAGGCAATTCTAACAGTTTCTGCCTCCTTTTTTAGCATGATTGGTCCTGTAATCTCATCCAAGCCCAGACACTCCTTGTACCTTCCTGCTTGGTGAAGCCCCTCATCATCTAAATTGGTGTCTTATTTCATTTGGGCTACAATAGCAAGATACCATAGACTGGATGGTTTATAAACAACAGAAATTTATTTCTCACAGTTCTGAAGGCTGGGAAGTCCAAGATCAAGGAACCCACTAGATTCAGCATCTGGTGAAGGCCCTCTTTCTGTTTCATAGACTGCTGTCTTCTCGTTGGGTCCTTCACATAACAGAAAGGGCAAGGGAGCTCTTTGGAGTCTCTTCTATAATCCCATTCCATTCATGAGGGCTCTGTCCTCATGACCTAATCACCTCCCAAGGCCTCTTTTCCAAATACCATCACACTGGGGAATAGGTTTTAACATATGAATTTTATGTGAACACAGACATTTAGTCTATAGCAATTGATGGATACATTTCAGAGACAAGGCCTGAATTGTCTGTCATATTTGCCATACCTTGTCTTAAAGACTTCTAGGATGTCAGAGCCACCAGGGCTCTTAGATGACTTTCCCTACAATTCTAATGATTCTTGTATGTGTGCACACACTCACACACACTCTTACACACACTCTTACTCATCCTCACACATCTTGTAATGATGGTGGAAGACTGAGAAACAGAGAGAGGCCTATTCCTGACCAAGGCCACACAGAAAGTCAGTGACAATGCTGGAACTTGAATCTAGTCTCCTGATTTCTTATGTAGTGGTCTTTTCACTACCGCATCATATGCTTTTTCATCCTCCTCCTTCCAACAGCCCAATTGCTCTTCTTTGTGACACTGCGATGGCATGTTTATGAAATAAAGAGTCTATATCTAAATAAGTCATTTGACTACCTTGAGGGGAAGATCCAAATCCCAGTCAAACAGTGGATGAGTGCTGGGGAGTCTCCTCCAGAAAACAATAGGACGTGGATACCCCATGGATTGATGACTCTTGGGATAGGTGGCCCTACCTCACTGGTTCCCTAGTATAGGTTCTTTGTGCATTCCACCTGCCCAAGAAGTTGAACAGACAAGAAGAGAGGTTCTGCTAGATTGCCGAAGGCTGCTGTGAACAAGCATTGCAAATCAAGAAAAAGAAGGAGTGCTTTGCTGTCTGTGCCACCCCCTTGCCTCCCAGATGTTTGAACAAGATAACTATCAGAAGCATCTGTGTGATAATTTCAGCTTCATTTATCAGATGAAAAAGAGGAGTCATAAGGGAAACCTTCAGAACTTAATCTCCCTTGGAGAGGAATTTGGAAGGTTGGTAGCATGCAGGCAGTTGAGGCCTGTTCAATAAATCAGAGCATCTGGCTAGAGAGCAGGAAGCCTTGCATTCTATCAAGGCCTGACTCTTGTCTCAGCTTACTCTGTGAACATTCTGGGTCTCTTTGTCCAATTCCAGTTACCATCTATGGGAACTAGGAGGTCCTAAAGTACCCTTCCCTTTGTCCCATCCCCTAGGTCTTCCGAAAAATAAATGGATCAATAAAAGTGTCACCTATCCCTCTAAGTAGTAATAAATACCTTAGAGCAGTTTAGAGGATCAGCCCAAGGAAGCATGTGGTTGTGAACTTTCCTATTTAATCAGATCAGTAGATTTTAATAAACTGAGAAGAGAAGGAAAAACAATTACAAGAGGGTAAGTGGATTCTCTTTCTCTCCATCTATCATGGTCTTCCTTTCTTGCTGTCCCTTGTCCCTGTCCCCATCTACTCATGTGGGAAGCAGAGAGACTTCTACCACCTGCTGAGGCTTACTCTTCAAGTAGAAAGAGACTGAGATAGATGACAGCAGGGATTGAAATACTTGTGCAGAAAGGGAGATTCACAGAGAAGACGAGAGAGGGAGAATGCATGGCAGCTGGTACCTCTAGGGTTAAAGGATAACTGGCATAGAGAAGCTGCAGTAGTTCTAGGTGGTGGAGCTCTCATTTGGCCTCAGGGTGAAAAAGACAATGGCTCTTCCTAGCTCATGAAGTTGTAAAGCCTTTTGAGGATTCCCAGGAGTCCCGCCCTCCCTCCTTCCATAGCAGGCCCATTTTGGCATCCTCCTTCCCCAGTCTATGCCCAGCCTTGAGTGTTTCTAGGTGGGTAAAGGTGCCATCTCTCCTGCCTGGCTGCCTCTCACCATTACATGTCCTTCCCAGGGCGAGGACATCCTAGACAGGAGCTCGGAGCTCATCTACACTGGGGAGATGGCCTGGATATACCAGCCCTATGGCCGCAACCAGCAGCGGGTCTTCTTCCTGTTTGACCACCAGATGGTCCTCTGCAAGAAGGTAATTCTGCCCCCTTCTTCCCTGAGGGAGATGGGCATCTTGGGGAACCAGCCCCTTCCTTTCTATCATCCCCAGACTCTCAACCAAGTAGGGAAAAACTACTGGCAGAAGAACAGGAAATTGGCAGGAATTCCGTATCAGGAGCACTAGTGTGGCATGCATATCACAGGCAGGGCTGGCTTGTGAACCAGAAACTCTGTAGTCGGTACCTTTTGTCTTGATATCTTTTTTACCCTTTGCCCTCATGACCCTCATACTGCTACTTCTCAATCCCTTCTACCCAGAACTGATAGCCAGCTGGTTTGTACCAGTTGTTAAAAATATTGAAATATTTCTATCCCAGTTGGTAAACAGTAGCTTCCCCAAGCACCTTTCTTCATTTCTACTCTAATGGCTCTGGCCACCTGGTCCCTCTTTGCCCCAGGAACCAACAAGGGTCCTCCTGCTTTTGCCCTGACAGGTACGTATCTGTGTGATATAGGAATTTTCCCCATTCCTCTACCCCATTTCCTATGCAAGGTGAATTGGTTCCCTACAACTCCCAACCGTGTTCTCACCCACCCTTCCATCTTTGTAATCCATTTGAAGAGAGGTCTTACTCTTACCACTGACCCTTGGATAATTCTGTGATTGTTGGTTTCTTGGCCTCTTCTCCTTGGTTTGGGGGTGCAGATGAAAGCACATGTGTTCTCAGCGTGATCCTTCCTTATGGATCCCCACACCGCCCCACACCTCCCCCACTGTTCGCCACACCTCCTCCCTAAATAACAGTAGGGAGTTCATACCAGTTTTGGCTCTGGGGACTGGCTGGGAAGACTTTGGGACCAGGGAAAATAAAAGACGAAGGAGGAACCAAGTGCTTAGAGGAACTTTCCAAATTCACTGTCCTACCCTTGCCTCTTTTACCGTCACCTAGTCCCTTTGTCCTCTCCTTCACCCAGTAGTGAATACCTCTAAAGAGGAATGCTGAGTCACAAAACACTAGGGCAAACACTGCTAATTTTTTCTGTGCTGGGACATGAACCACATGTTTGTTTTAAGATCCCTGCCCTCTGTTCGTGTGCATGTATGTGCCACATATTGCATTAAATCTTTATCCATTCACCTTTGACAGTGGATTGAGGGAACAAATTGAGCTTAGATTCAGACTACCTCAGCGTTTGGCAATAAGATCTGAATGTCAGCCCTGGAACCAATAGCCAGCTAGTTAATAGGGATAATAACTACTTCAGTCTAGAGCTGACCCTGAAAGAGAGAACTTTTATGAATCTGAAACTCAACTAAGCATCAATGCCTCTTTTTAGCTCCCACCAACTCTTCCCAGGATTTCCATAAAATCAGGAGGCATAATTTTTGAGGATTAATTTAGGCAATCAAAGACATTCTCAGCGTATCAGCCGTATCACGAAAAGTCATATGCCCATTCTTCTCCCTAAGATATTTTCATGCTCAGAACTAGCCACAGAGCCAGCAAACAATTAGCAACCTTGTTTATTTTAGGGTTCCCCACCCCTAGACCCTGCTAATTTGGTATCTGTCAGCCAAGGCTGCGGTTACTGTAAGTAAAATATGAGGCTGGGCTCTGTAAAGCAGTGGCTACAGGAGATAGGGCCAAGAGCCAGGACACAAAACAGTGAGACAGAGGCTAGGAATAAAGGGGAAGAAACAAGCTGAATAGTAGACTCAGTTTAGGAACCAAGGGGCAGTGGAAGACCAAGATGGAGTGATGAGTCAAATTTCAAGCCAGCTAGTGAGAGCTAATAATCTGGAAGAAACTGGAAGTTAAGATAGGGCTGCGGGTTCAGACCAGCCAAGCTGGCAGGACGGGGAAAGCAGGCAACAAGGATGACAAAAAAAAAAAAAAGAAAGAAAGAGAGAAACCATGAAGCAAGCATAGTTTCCCTCAAATGGTAGCTTTCTTGTTCTAACAAGAACCACAGGCTTTTTTACTAGAGCCTGGGGTTACTAACTCCACATACCTGGGTCATCTTGACACTGGCTTCCCAGAGCATGAGCAGGTACACCCTGATTGTTCAAAGACCATCAAAATTATCTAACGTTTGTGTTGGGGATTTCCATTTGATATCTGTTAATACAATAGATATTTTCTATTCAGCAAATAGGGAATTAACTTTTGATAAATGATTGTGGGGAAAAGAAGGTATGCAAAGAGACAAGGTATTTTGTCTGCTGGGTTGTTCAGGGACCTTTTGCTATTACTAAAGAAGATTATCTTCTTGAGATAGCCTTGGAGGAATGGAAGAGGCTTCCTGGAGGGTGAATATTCCTTTGACAAAGGAAATCTACAAAGAAAAGGAAGGGGAAGGGCCCAGACTAGGGCAAGTTGAGTAAGGTTCTCACTCCCCTCAGGCACACAATTTAAAAGGATGTCCAAAAGCTCAGTAATCCTTTTTACAAGGAATAAAGCAGGTAAAGAAGGTAAATAATCACATATCACTACATTAAGCTTTCTGATGAGTTCATATTTTAAAAGGATGAAACAAGTGCCCCTACCTAGCAAGAGGCTAAATAATATGTGACATTTCACATATGATATTTAACAGAAGTGACCAAAAATAGTTTCACAAATCCTAGAATGGGTCAAAGTTAGTTATAAAAAATGCATAAGATAATGTCAATAATTTTTTTTAAAGATCAGTTCAAATAAAGAAAAAAAAGAAGTGATAGTCTGACAACCCCCTGCTTGAGGCAGATGGTTTACTGTTAACAGAGGAACATAAATTCCTTCTCTGTCAAGGGAAAAAGAGCATGATCCTCACTAAAAGGGAATCAAATCTCAAAGTATCCAAAGTTGTAATATAGCACTTCACTGCTCTGAATTTTTCATTCATGCTGTAAGTATTTATTGAGCCACTGTTCTGTGTTAGACTACAAGCTCTGCCTTCATGGGGCTTGTAGTCTAACAGAATTTTAAGTGTTATATAGTTTAAAAATGTATACATACATGAGCACTTAAATAATTCTAAGCTGTCTCCAGAGGAATTGCTGTAGGTAATCTTGACAGAATTATGTGTTCCAGGAGATCTGTGAAAACACTATAGATAAGAAAATGTGCTAGCTTTTAAAACAGAAAATAATATATTCTAGAAAATATAGATTGACAATAAAATGATTATGAATTAGCATTTATTAAGTATCTCTATGATTCTGTTCTAAGAACTTTATATTCACTAACTTAATATAATCCTCACAACAAGTCTATGAGGTAGTTACTATTATTATTCCTATTTTAAAGACATGTAAAGTGAGATACAGGGAAGATATATAAGTTTCCCAAGGTGTGATACATAGCTAATAAGCGATGGTGCCAGGAATTGAATCCAGATAAGCTGGCTTCAGATTCCATACTGGTAACCTCTATGTCATTATTGCTATTGAGTTTGTCAGAATTCTGTAAATAGACTATTAGACAGTTTATGAACATTTAGAAAGAGATACAGTGATCACAGGGGTTTAGCATTGATTTCCTAAGAGCAAGTCATGTCCCATTAAACTCAGTTTCTATTTTGTAACTAGATTAGTTGATGGGAGGATTGCACTGTACAGAGATTATCTGGATTTCAGTCTGGCATTTCAGATTCTGTCATGGTTTCCTTGCAGACAGAAGCAATGTTGAGTGATAAATAAAGCACAAACTTGTGATCAGATAATTCTGGGCGCAAATTCTGTTCCAACACTCACTAACTACACAATTTCAAGCAAGTGACTTTACATTTCCTGTACCTCCATTATATTATTTGTAAAATGGGGATAATAACTATTCCACAGGATTATTATGAAGATTAAATAAAATCAGTGCATGTAAAATGCCTGATACAGTGCCTGGCACCTAGTAGGTGTTCATTAATCTCAGTCTTCTCCCACCCCCAACAACGAAATAGGCAGCCTTATAAGGTAGGGAGGTCCCCATCACTAGATGTACCCAAATATGAGCTAGATGATTATCTGCCAGAGATAGTATAGGAGACGTTGAAACACTCTGTCTGATCTCTCTCTGGGATCGTGTGGCCCAGCCACTAAGTTCCTAACCTACTTTTAAGATTCTCTTAATTCCCAGTCGATTTTGCAAAAACTTGCCTATTTTGTACATCAGGAGTTGGAACTTACTGAGCCACTGCAACAACTTGTGCAGCCTGTAGCTTGTTTCAGTGCGTGTGTGTGTGTGTGAAGGCAGTTTTAAACGGCAATTATAGTAGGTGGGAAAGACACCAGTGACTTCTAATTAATTACCTGACCACTTCTTTAAGTTTTGCTGTACTCATTCTTTCCTTGTCACTTTTCTTTCAAAAAGTCCAGGTAACATTCTTTGTTCTGTTTCTTCTTATCCTCTGTGCTGGCTGTCTGTGCTCCTCTGTGTCTCATTGCCTTGTTATTTTTGCACATGTTTTATTTTCTTCCTGATATTATTTTGGAAATTTTTTGCTACTTTGAGGGGATTTTTCTCCTTTTTTTTCCCTTTCACTATTTACTGTGGAAGGGAGTAGATCCCCTTTCCCCAATCATCCACTAATGTTCTTGCAGCCCTGAAGTTTCCCCAAACATGCTTTTCCTGCATCCTCTGTCCTGAATTTTGCCAGTGTGGACATGGTTGTTCCCTGTGTCATAACTGCTCTGTATTCCTGCTGCTTTCACCATACCCTGAGGGATCAGAACTAAACAGCATGTAATGATGCTGGGCAGAGGACTTCTTCTGTTCAGGGAAGTTTCTACATTTGGACCATTTGTTCTTACACTGAAGGACCAGACTTGGAGGATGAGCCATTTGGGACAACTCACAAATATAGCAATAACAGCAGCAATGGGGATAGAGCAGAAAGAAGATGGGGATTTGAAACCAGAATACCTGGGTACTACACTCTGTCCCTTACTAGTTTAACCTTGGGCCAGTTCTTTAACTTCATCCTTATTTTCTTCAATGTAAAATCAAGCTGGTGATAAAACTCATCTCAGGATGCTTTGGGAGAAAAATCCATGAGATAGTGAGAGAAATGGCGTATAGTATTAAGAGCACAGGTGCTAGGACCAGACTAGAAGGCACCAGTCTCCTTTCTCCCATGAGTTGTGTGATCTTGGGCAAACTTTTTGTCTTTATAATTATCTCCTCATTTGCAAAATGGGAATGATAATGGTATCTAGAAGGAAGGGAAGTTGTGAGGGTTAAATGAGATGTTGCAGGTGCAATGCCTGGCATTTAGTAAGTACTTAGTAAATGTTAGCTATACTATTACTGTATATTCAGTGTTACTAATCATTCAGTTGGTACTTTTTTACTGAAAGGCAATATAACACATTGCTTAAACAAAAGCACAGATTTTAGAGCTAGACAACCTGAACTAAAAGCCCAGTTCTGACACTTAGTAGCTTTTATTCTTAGGCAAGTTTCTTAATTGCTCTATGTCTATAGTTTCTTATCAAATGCGGTTATTACAGTACCCACATTGGAGGACTGTTGTGAGGATTATTTAAGTTAATAAATGCAAAGCATTTAGAATAGGGCCTGACACATAATATATTAAGCATCCATTTTTGCTATTATCGTTGTTGTTATTTTGTTGTGATTATTAAGCGTGCACTCTAGATACTGGAATACAGTAGTGAGCAACATGAACCCAGTTTCAGCCCCATGTGCCTTCCCCAGGATCTGGAGGGAAAATTGGCATAGTCCAGGCTAAAGGAGAGTAACCAGGGTGCCCTCTTAGGAGCAGGGAGGACCTTCCTGACAGGTAAAGCAGGCTTCAGTCCTGAACAGTTGCATTCCCCAGATTGCAGCATCTTTCATTTGTACAAAATCATACTAAACTCCAGGAATGCCCATTGAGGCCAAATTGAAATAACTTGGAACTATTTCAATTATGTAATGTCAGGGATGGAGGTAGGTTCCTTGTTGAGCCATTGGCTAGGGCCAGGGCCTAGGTATCTGTCTGCAGACTACCAGGACCTTCCTGAAGAAGCATTAGCTCCCTAATATCCTCCAACTTGGATGAGCAGAAAGGAAAAGGAGGAAGGCTTGCATTTTTATTAGAAATTACGAACTTTATTAGGCAGAGAAGTTGTGATACTCCAAATAGCATCTTTTTGAATACCTACTCATGATGTTCCTGTGAAGAAACTCAGACCACCATTAACAAGTGGCATGTGGGCAGCCTGGTCCCAACAGGATCACAGGCAACCAGGGCTCCTTGCTATGTGCAGAAGATGACTAGAAAAACCTCTGAGGCTTTGTCTGCTGCTCTTCTCTGGACACCCCTGAATGAGGCGAGACCAAGGAAGGAAGAGTGCTGGGAACAGCCTAAATAAGCAGCTAAAACTAAAAGCTGTGACCAACATGGTGGCTAAGTGTGTTAAGAGTGTAGTATGTAAAGGTCTTCACACTTGGTGTTAGAATTTGGAGAAGGGGAGCCGCATCGGCTGGGGCTGGTGGGTACAATCAAGAAAAGCTTCTTTGGGGAAAAAGAATGTGTGAATTTGACTTTTAAGTCTATTAAAATTGGAATGCAAGGCATGGTTAGCCAGGGAGGAGATACTAGTGCCCAAATACGTGTTATTTTGGTGAATGGGTGGCAAATACCATTTGGCAAACACCATCCCTTCCCTGAAAGGGTACATAGAATTTCCAAGGATGGTGGGGCAACTATGTAAATTGAAAAATATTTAGAATTACTCCTGCTTTGGCTTATTTTTACTTGCAATATGTTTTTAAGGGCTATGAACACTGGCCTGGGAGCAAGAAAGCTCAGGGCCACATTTAGTGGACCAGGCCGGCCCCATGTCCTGGAAACTGCAGCCTTACAGCCATTTTACAGAGTAAGGATAACTCTCCGTATTTCATGGTTGAGAAAATTGAGGTTCAGAAAGGCTAAGTAGTTTGCCCAAAACCATATAGCTAGTAGGTGTAAGGTTATCGGTGACAAGGAGAAAGAAAAGGCAAGGAGAACAGAGAAGAAGCAACACTGCTTTATTGAATGCTCCCAGGCGAGGTTCATGGGTCCCGAGAAATAGGTCCAGAGAAGCTGTGCCCGTTTGGAGGGGGCTAGGGCTTTTTATGCTACCTGAAGCGAATTTGGGGATTTTCCACTGAGGATTTTCGCAGGTTCCAAGAAACGGAGTCTGTTGTACAGTCCCGGGAACCGAAACTGCCTGTGTCTGGTTTATCATCCACGTTCAGTTGTTTTTGGTGGGCACAGTCGGCTTCTTCTTCTTTTACAGATTTAGGGAGGGGGAGGGGTGCCTGCCACCAGCCTTACAATAGGTTAAACAACAAGGACTCAAACTCAGGGCTTTGGACGCTATCTCGTGCTCTTTCCATGTTGCTTTGTGGCCTTAGCTACCATTTCTGATTGGACCTCCTGAACCAGTAGGTCATCCTTAATCATTTCTATCATTTCCATATACTTGGCTTATGACTAATCAAATGCCTGAACACTCATATTCAACCCTCTGGGGGGATGGGAAGAGTAGACAAAGGGTGAATTTTAATAACACCTCTCTCTAGCCCTGTTTTCCTGCTACAGAAGCAGAAATTCTCTCTAGTTTCTTTTCATCCTTAAATATCTAAAGAAACAATCGGAGGTTCAGGGATTTTGCAGCAAAAATGGATGACTAGAGGAAGCTGGCACATGCCTCTTCCTCAGAGAAGAATCAAGATATGGATTAGATATCCATAATTTGTCTGGGAAAGAATCCTGGAACATAACAGAATCAACAGGATGTACTGAGGGTGAAGGAAGAGTGCTTCCTGGTGAGGGTAGCTGAAAGCCTTGAGTGGCCTCCAGACCTAGGGAAGGGGTAAGTGAAAGACCCTCGGGGCTCCACATTCCAGCCATGGATCTTTCCAATCCTAGCTACAAAAGAGCTCCTAAACCCTTACAGGCTTCTAGACTGGCATAGAGAGCTGCCTGAAGATCTTGCAGAGGCACTGCTCAAACTTAAGTGGAGTTCCATAGGCTTGTGAACACTGGACATAGGGCAACTGCAGTGCTGAGTCATTGTAGGAGCCTATCTCCCAAGGCCCTGAGCCCTGTCCTCAGGTCACCTCTGCCTCTGCAGGCTGCTGGGCCAGGGAGGGAGATGGGAACCTGAGTGCTCACAAGTACCCCAAAGACAAGTTCTGCTGCTCCAGCTGTGGGCTACTATGGGACTGAGGGGTATCTGAACCATGAATCCCACACCTGCGGACCCCCTCCCAGAGCTGCCCGCCTGACTGCTCCAATGGAGAGGAGCATACCCTTCCCAGTGACAGGCCCACAGTGCAACTGCCATTGACCTGCCTGACTGTTCCTCGGAGCCTAGGACCAGCCCATAATTCCCTATCACAGCACTTAAATTCAGGAGGCCTGAGGACAGGTCCATTGGCCTGGTCCTGTCCCCCCAGATCTTGATCACATCTCAGGGGCAGATCTGACCTTGAGTGGAGGAGCTCCCGTAGTCAGAACTGAGAGAAGAATGGTGTGGATTTGTGCTGCGCCTTGCAGGTTCTTTGGTGATGGAGGTGCCTCTACCACTCCCAGGAAGTTTGCCCCAGCGGCCTAGGAATTTCCCTCCCCCGCCACCATTGGGGTCGGCACTTGCACCCGCCTTTGGGGAGCCTGGAAACAGGCTTGTCTGGCACAGCCCCACCCGACCTTGCTTTGCTCTTCCACCATGGCAGTGGTGGTGGTGGTGGAGGTGGAGGAACACAGGATGGGGACCCCTATGAGTTCTAAGTCCCTGCCCATCATCTGGGTGGGACATCCAAGTACTTCTGATTAATTAAGGCCAAGCATAAATCCCACAACCACCACCACAGCTGGCTCTCTCCTGCAAGGGCCACCTACCAGCAAGAAGACCAATTCATCCAGCCCATCACAACATTTGCTAACATAAGTGTACAGCCCCCCGTTGATGCTTACCGACAGGCTCTACCTACTGGCCTGAAGGATGGACTGCATGTCCCAATATAATTCATGCTATTAGAAGTGCACAGCGCTGGGGAAAGAAAGAAGCTTCTGGAGACCCCTTCTCAGCAAGAGGTGTCTGCCCACATCCCTAGTACACCCCTGCTACAATCTACAAATAACTAGCATTTGAGGAAACCACCACACTAAGGCTATATATAACCAAGGAGTTCATTCAGAACCTCGGCCCCCTGAAAGCACCATTCAACAATGTCAAAGGTCCCTACCCAACATATGCTACAGTCACATCCTTAAAAGGAGGGAAAAAGGCCCATCTGAACAAAAGTAAATTAAAAAAATAAGAAGTGACAGCTTCTCTAGATGTGAAGGAATCTGCATAAGAACTCTAGCAGTATGAAAAAAGAATATAAAGACCACCCTGAAAGGATCACACTAGCTCTCTAGCAATGCATCCTAACTAAAATGAAAATTCTGAAATGACAGATAAAGAATTCAAAATTTGAGAGGGAGGGAGGCAAGTTGGCTGACTAAGACATCAATTGCCAGATCATCCCAGAAAGGAGAAAAAATTTCAGGTGAAATAGCATAGCCCAGGTAGAATACTGAGGAAAGAGTGCCAGAACCTACTGGAGATCCCATGGAAAGAAGTTGTGGAGTAGGACAAGAAGATGCAAGATTTTGGCAGAGACTGATCCTCCGAGGAATTTGGAGTCCCACAGAAAGGGTAGGTAGGGGTGTTTATCTTTCCTGCCCTCATACCTGGAGCAGATTGCCAGCTCTGAACTCTCAGTGCAGTCTCCGTGTCGTTGGATTCCACAGAAACATTCCCCAGCACTCACTCCCACTGTAGCAACTGCAAAGGTCTAGAGGGGGGCATAGGAGAGCTGCAGGATTCTAGGAGTTCTGACCAGTAATGGGGGCTGACCCTAGGAAAGTACCATGAGCCACAATGCTTTTGGGGACAAAGGGAAGTGGAGAACACGCTCTCCTCCACCTAAGAACCTCTGGCTTGAGATCTGAAGTTGTCTGCAGTCCTCCCAGTACATGAGTACAGAGTGGAGTCCATAGGGCAGGAGAGTGTTCCCACCTCAAAACAAGAGCAGCACTGGAGCCTCGGAGGGGGCATACAGACAGGGACTTCCCTGCCCCCAGCCAATCACTGCTGTGGGCATAGCAATGCCTGCTCCCATGAGGGTTTGGTATGAGTGTGCCACTGGACAGCCAGTCCCAGGCATGTAGGGGAAGCTGCAGTCCCACTAATACTGTGCTCACTGCACCCAGGTTGTGCATGGAGGGTAAAGCTCATTTCCCTCCCTTCACTGGAAGGCAGCGGTTTTTGTGGCTGCCTTGACCAGTGAATCTCAGCCCTTGAGTATCTGCATTGTTGGATCCACAGCTAACATTCTACAGCACCTACTGAGACTGCAGCAGCCCTGGGGGCCAGTGGGTCCCAGGAAAACTGTGGGATTCCTGGAGCTTGGACATTCAGGGCAGACTGTTTCCAGGTGGGAGAAAAGTACAGCACACTGGAGAGCTCCTCAGGACAAAGGGGACCAGAGCACCAGTTTTCCTTCAATCAGAATCTTCCCTCCCTCCTCCTCTCCCCCACCTACTGCTGCCCATGCAGCCACAGGTGTTCCGAAGTAGGACTTGTGGTGATGTACCATGGAACAGTCAAGTCAGGGCATTTGGGAGCAGTTTCCCCCTCTCTGACAGTGTGCCCACCATACCAAGGCTTCCATGGAAAGTGGGGCTTATGCCTTTTCCCTTTAAAAAACCGTAGCTTTCTATAGCAGAGTACAGGAAAACCAAAAGCTGCCTGTTTCAAACTGGTGGAAGTTTTGCCCTGAGGCCGTCTGGGCAGAAATCTGTGGGTCAGGTGTTTTCTGAAGCCCTCAGCTACATTATGGCCTGGAGGAAAAAGCGACTATCTGAACTGAAAGTCATGAGTACCAGGTCTATGGTTTGATAGGGAAGGAGATAGCCTGTCTGCCTACCCAGGCTGGGAAGCTGCATCACTCCCTTCCCTTCTGCCCACTGCTGCTGATGCAGTCATAGCTGTACCCACGTGGGCAGGGGGCACTGGTACAGGTGTGCCAGGGCATGATTAAACCAGGGAATTTGGGAGTATCTGTCTTTCCTCTGCCTCCACAGTGAGTCCACCACAACCAGGCTTATATTGAGGGTGGGGCCCACCACTTTTACCTTTAAAAAGCCACAACTTCCTGCAGCAGAGTACAAGCAAGTGGAAAAGCGGGCTGTTTCAGGCTTTATGAGTAGAGTCTGTTTGGGCAGAGATCTGCAGGTCAGGTGCTTCCATGGCCTGGAGGAAAGTGGCTATCTGAACTGAAAGTCACTAGTGTAATAGATAGGGAAATAGCATGCCTCCCTACCCAGGCTGAGAAACTTATTCACTCCCCTTCCTCTCTCCCCCAAACCCCTGACAGATCTCAGTGAAATTCAACGCAAGTTCCCCCAACATTCTTATCAAGGCTTGTACTTACACGCATCACTGGGGTGTACAAGGGTGAGCTTGGCAGCCCAGATTTGACCCCCCAGGGTTCAGGAGGGAACACAGGACAGCAGGCGTTCCACAGACCATTGCACCACCAGAGCAAACTGAGACTAAGCACTTACCCATCAGCTTCTGCTGCAGCCAGCTGTTACACATAAGTGCCACCTACTGGCCTGATGGTTGAACTACAACCTAATATTTTTTCTACTACAACCAGCATCTGAGAGACACTGCTTACTGCACGAAGACTACTAATAACCAAGGAACACATACAGATCCTTGGCTCCCCAAAAATACCCCAAATTGAAGTTAAATAGACAATAAAATGTTTTTCAGGCACACCCCCAAGGGGAAAATATAAAAAATAAAGTATAAATAAAATAATAAAATTCCACCCAAATGAAAGGATAGCCAAAAATAAGAAGGAACATCTTCTCCGGATGAGAAGGAATCAGAGTAAGAACTCTGGCAGTATGAAGAAACAGACTGTATACCCCCAAAGGATGACACTAACTCTCCAGCAATTGATCCCCACCAAAAAGAAAGTGGTGAAATAACAGATAAAGAATTTAGAACATGGCTTATAAGGAAGTTCAATGAAATCCAAGAGAAAGTTAAAAACCAACACAAAGAATCCAAAAAGTAATTCAGGATGTCAGCAAAGAGGTATATTTAAAAAAAAAAAGCAAACAAACAGGACTTCTCGAAATAAAAGACACATTGGTGGGTTTACAAAATGGAGTTTCAAGCTCAAAAACTCATGCCTGTATTTACAGAAATTTGAGAGTTTGAGGTGGGAGGAGTGCTTAAGGCCAGCAGTTCAAGCCAGCCTGGGAAACATAACAAGAGTTATTCTTCACAAACAATAAAAAAAAAATTTAGCGAAGCATGGTGGTGTGTACCTGTAGTCCAAACTACTTGGGAGGGTGAGGCAGTAGGATTGCTAAAGCCCAGGAGTTTGAGGCTACAGTGAACTATGATCATGCTACTGTACTCTATCCCAGGTCACAGAGTGAGATGCTGTCTCTAAAAAAGAAAGCTCAAACAATAGACAAGACCATTCAAAAGAAATAACTTCAGAGTTTGAAGACAAGTTTTTGAATTAACTCAGTTAATTCAATTAATTTTTTCCTTATTTTCCAAAAATAAGGAAAAAAGAATTAAAGGAAATGAACAAACTCTTTGAGAAATATGGGATAATATAAAATGCCCAAACCTAAGAAACATTAAGTATTTCTGAGGGAGAATAAGAAAAAGTAAAATGTTTGGAAAACCTATTTGATGAAATAATTGAGGAAAACTTGCCTGGATCTTGCTAGAAGTTTAGATATTCACATAAAGGAGCTCAAAGAACACCTGGAAAATTCGTTGCAAAAATGGCATCACAAAGGTATATAGTCATTGGGCTATCCGAAATCAACCTAAAGGAAAGAATTCTAAGTACGGCAAGAGAAAAACATCAAGAAAACTTACGAAGACAAACCTGTCGGACTAACAGCAGATTTCTCAGCAGAAACCTAGAAGCCGGAAGGGATTGGTTTCCAGTCTTTAGCTAGCCTTCTAAAGCAGAATAATTGTCAGCCAAGAATTTTATATCCTGCAAAACTAAGTTTCTTAAGTGAAGGAGAAATAGTCTTTCCCAGACAAGCAAACAATGAGGGAATATGTCATCAATAAATCAGGCCTGCAAGAAATGCTTAAAAGGATTTTAAACATCAAAATGAAAAGTTGCTACTTGCCAGTATGAAAAACACTTAAAAGTATAAAACTCACAGGGCTTATAAAACAGTAACACAATGGAGAATACAAAGCAACTAGGTAACAATCAACATGATGACTGGAACAGTATCTCACATACCAATGATAGCTTTGAATTTAAATGGTCTAAATGTCCCACTTAAAAAGTATAGATTAGATTGGCAGAATGGATAAAAAACACAAGCCAAATATCTGCTGACTTCAAGAGACCCACTTAACTCATAAAGATTCTTATAGACTCCAGGTAAAGGAGTAGAAAAAATATTCCAGGCAAATGGAAACCAAAAGTGAGCAGGAGTACCTATTATATCCGATAAAATAGACTTTAACTCAACAACACTAAAAAGAGACAAAGAAGGTCATTATATAATAATAAATGGAACAATCCAACGAGAAGATACAACAATCATCAATATATGTGCACCTAACACCAGACCTGCCAGATTCATAAAACAAATACTGCTAACTCTAAGGAGACAGACAGTAATACAATACCATTGGGGGTCTTCAGCACTCCACTGACACTAGACAGATCATTGAGGGAGAAAGTCATCAAAGAAACACTGAACTTAAATTGGACTCTAAAACACATGGACCTAATAGACATTTACAGAACATTCTATCCAAAATCTGAAGAATTTACATTCTTCTCATCAGCACATGGAACATTCACCAAGATAGACCATATGATAGGCCACAAAATAAGTCTGGATATATTTTAAAAAATTAAAGTATCAAGTATCATCTTAGACCACTGCAGAGCAAAACTAGATATCTATTCTGAGAAGAAATATCAAAACTATATAAATAATTGGAAATTAAACAACCTGCTCCTGAATGATCTTTGGGTCAATGATTAAACCAAGATGGAAATTTAAAATGTTTTGAAATAAATGGTAACAGTGACACAAGCTATGAAAGTCTAAAGGATACAGCAAAGGCAATGCTAAGAGGGAAGTTTATAGTGCTAAATGCCTATATCAAAAAGACAGGAAGATGACAAATTTACAAACATCATACATCAAGGAATTAGAAAAAAAAGAATAAAACCCAAAGCTAGCAGAAGACAAGAAATAACAAAGATCAGAGCAGAACTAAGTGAAGTTGAAACAAAAAATACAAAAGATCAACAAAACAAAAAGTCATATACTTGCACGATGGCAGACGAGAGAAGCCACCAGTCAGAGTGTCTGCAAAAAAGACAAATTTTAGAAGAAAGAGATAAAAATAAACTAGCAGAGAAACATAGATCGGGTGAGGGTCGGAAGGAAGGGTGCCTGAAACTACAGGAGACTCCATGGGAATACATTGCGGAGAACTGGAAGGAGAAAGGTCCCCAAGAGGCTTGGAGACCAGCGACAAGGGTAGGTGGAGCAGATAACGTTCCCCTCCCTTGAATCTAGGACTGCTGGTGGGCTCCTGAGTGGTTGGAGAGACCTGCCAACACCAGCCCAGACATGGCTGCCACCAGTGAGCAGTGGCCTCTTGTGGACATGGCACCGGGCTCCCAGCTCCCTCGGGGCACTTCTCCAGGCACAGACCCGAGCCTATGAGCAGACACCAGAGTGCTCCATTCTTTCCTTCATCCTCCCTATGCGTGGGGGCCCACAGAGACAATTTAGCCATCACACGGAGGCATCTCCAAGGAACGGGATCTTTCCTTTTGGGGCCCTACAGCAGACTGCGGGGTACTCAGACTGCGAGCTGCTTGCCCGCCTGCCCTCCCAGGTGCTGCTTGCCTGGGGCCTCCAGGACAGCGGGGCAAATCCCGAGGTGGAATGAAATAGATCCAGCTTGGGCACCCTTTGGTGTCTCAAGATCAGCACCCCTCCCCCTGGCAGTGTCAGGGATTGATCTCCAGGGCCCAGGGGACAGGCCTGCAGACCAAACCTCGTACACTCAGGTCATGATCTCACTGCCCCATGGCACAGAAGGGACATCTGTGAAAGAGCCTGCTGAGGAGTGTGCACTTTCAGGGGCAGATCAGAGTGCTTGAGGAGCAACCCTCCTCCCGAAAGAGGGCTATGCACCCAACTCAGGCTGGGATCCTGGGTAGGGAACCTCCCGGACCATGTCATAGCAAGGGGAGATCCATCGGCCTGGGGTCCCCCTTGCTGGGAGAGGCCACAGAGAGGGGGAGGGTGGAGAGGAGCAAGACATGCTCCAGAGTACGGGTCTCGGACAGCCCCACTCCCAAGCCCAGACTTTCAGTTGAGTGGAGCCATTTTAGCCCCTCCTGGCAGCTTTGCACAGAAACAAATAACAGACCTTTGATCCCTGCTAACAGCAGTTGTGGAGCCTGAGGGCCGGCTTACCCAGCCCAGCCCCACCCAGACTCACTCTCGGTCCTGCCCCCACTGAGGTTGAGAATAAGGACACACCTGGAAGTCCCAGGGCCCCACCCACCACCCGAGGCACAAGAGGGCCTCTTTAGAGGAGCAAGAGCTGGCTGCAGGACCCAAAAACAGCATTGCCGATTGCTCCTCCCAGCAAGTGCCACCTACTGACCAGGTGGTAATTCTGCACAGCCTTTTACTGCATCTACTGACTCATGATAAATGGTGCGGTCGAATCTGACCCACAAACTCTACCTACTGGCTGAGAGACTAAACAGGGCGTGTCATTATCCAAACGAAAATCTAAAGGCAAGAAGGAACAACTGATCCAGATGGGAAGGAGCCAGCGAAAGAACTATGGAAGTATGAAGACTCAAACGGAAAGCACACCCCCAAAGAGGAACAATGGCTCCCTAGCAATTGACATTAACCAAACTCAGAACATTAAAATGACAGAAGAAGAATTTCAAACATGGATTGTAAGAAAACTCAATGATATGCAAGAAAAAATGGATAACCAACACAAAGAAACCAAAAAAATCCAGAACTTGAAAGAAAAATTAATTAAGAAATTGAAATATTCAAGAAAAATCAAACCAATCTCTGAGAAATGAAGGAAGTATTTAGGGAACTACAAAACAGTGGAAAGCCTCAAGAACAGGGTAGATCAAACAGAAGAAAGAATCTCAGAGACTGAAGACAACTCCTTCCAATTAAATAAGTCAGTAACAAAGATCGAGCAGAAAATTAAAAGAAAGAAACCTACAAGAAATGTAGGATTATGTGAAAAAACCAAACCTGAGGGTGATAGGGGTTCCAGAAGGTGAAGAAGAAAACACTCAAGAGCCAGATAAGCTATTTGAAGAATTAATAGAGGAGAATTTCCCAGGCCTTGCTAAAAATCTAGATATGCAGGTACAAGATGCTCAACAGACCCCAGGGAGATTCAATGCAAATAGGAAGACACCACGTCATGAAGTCATAATATTGATCAAAATATCCACTAAAGAGGCCCTTCTACGAGCTGTAAGGTGAAAGAAAGAAGTATCATACAAAGGAAACCCCATCAGAATAACTCGAGATTTCTCAAATGAAACCCTACAAGGAAGAAGAGACTGGGGCCCCATTCTTACTCTTCTGAAACATGATAATGCCCATCCTAGAATCTTGTACCCTGAAAAACTAAGTTTCATACATGAAGGAGAAATAAAGACATTCTCAGATAAGCAAAGACTGAGGGAATTCACCAACACAAGACCAGCTCTCCGAGAAGTACTCAAAACAGAATTACACAAGGATCAGCACAATAAACACTCTCGAATGTGAAACCACTCAAAAGTTAAAGATCAAAGGCTAGATTCCACAATGGCTCAAGAGAGAATGCAAAGCAACAAAATGTAACCCAACAAAATGAACAGTAATTTGCCCCACTTATCGGTTCTCTCAATAAATGTGAATCGTTTGAACTCCCCTCTCAAGAGACATAGGCTGGCCGAATGTATAAAAAAAAATAAGCCAAGCATCTACTGTCTCCAGGAAATGCATCTAATCTGCAAGGATGCACTTAGAGTCAAGGTAAAGGGGTGGAAATCAATATTTCAAGCAAATGGAAGTCAAAACAAGGCTGGGGTGGCAGTTTTGATCTCAGATAACTTAGTTTTTAAATTAACAAAAGTAATGAAAGACAAAGAGGGTCACTATGTAATGGTGAAGGGTATAGCTGAACCAGAAGACATAACAATTCTAAATATGTGTGCACCCAGCTTAGGTGCACCCAGATTCATAAAGCAAACTCTACTTGATCTAAACAAATTGATAGACAGCAACACCATAATAGTCGGAGACTTCAACATCCCGCTGACAGCACAGGACAGATCCTCCAAACAGAAAATTAACAAAGAAATAATGGACTTAAACAGAACTCTAGAACAAATGGGACTGACTGACATTTACAGGACATTCTACCCAAAAAACAGTGAATATACGTTCTTCTCATCAGCTCATGGGACATTCTCTAAGATTGACCATATTCTAGGACACAAAGCATGTCTCAAAAAAATTTAAAAATAGAAATCATACCATGCATCTTCTCAGATCACAGTGGAATAAAAATAGAAATCAAACCCAACAGAAGCTCTCATCTCTACACAAACTCATGGAAATTAAACAACCTTTTGCTGAACGATTGCCTCATAAATGAGATAGTAAAGATGGAAATCAAAAGATTCTTTGAACTAAATGACAAAGGTGACACAAGTTACCAAAATCTGTGGGACACAACCAAAGAATTCCTGAGAGGAAAGCTTTTTTCCATAAATGCCTATATCCAAAAGTCAAAAAGATCCCAAACAGACAACCTAATGAATTGACTCAAAGAACTGGAAAAAGAAGAACAGACCGACCTCAAACCCAGCAGAACAGGGGAAACTAATAAGATCAAATCATAACTAAATGAAATTGACAACAAGGAAACAATTTGGAAGATTAATAAAACAAAAAGTTGGTTCTTTGAAAAGCTAAACAAAATTGACACGCCTTTGGCGTGTCAGAAAAGAAAAATCGCTGATAGGCTCCATCAGGAACAAAAAGGGAGAAGTTACAACTGATGCCATGGAGATTCAAGATATAATTTATGAATATCACAAAAACCTTTATGCACACAAACTAGAAAATGTGGACGAAATGGACAAATTTTTAGAAACACACAGCCTCCCTAGGCTCAACCAGGAAGAAATAGAATTCCTCAACAGACCAATATCAAGGACTGAAATTGAAACAGCAATAAAAAACATTCCAAAAAAGAAAAGTCCCGGACCAGAT
>CAUYSK010082323.1:0-35026 GCA_963575035.1 Avahi laniger
CCAACATTTATTGTTTTGGGACTTTTTGATAAAGGCCAGTCTCACTGGAGATAAGTGATATCTCATTGTGGTTTTGATTTGCATTTCCCTGATGATTAGAGATGTTGAGCATTTTTTCATATGCTTTTTGGCCATTACTCTGGCTTCTTTTGGAAAATTTCTGTTCATGTCTTTTGCCCACTTTTTGATAGGGTTGTTTTTTTCTTGTTGATTTTTCTGAGTTCTAAGTAGATTCTAGTTATCACCCCTTTATCAGATTTGTAACATGCAAAAATTTTCTCCCATTCTGTAGGTTGTCTCTTTGCTCTCGTGACAGTTTCTTTAAGAGGCTGTACAGAAACTTTTTAATTTTATCAGGTCCCATTTATTTATTTTGGTTGTTGCTGTGATTGCCTTTGGGGTCTTCTTGATAAATTCTTTGCCTAGGCCAATGTCTAGAAGAGTGTTTCCTACATCTTCCTCTAGAATTCTAATAGTTTCACTCCTTAAGTTTAAATCTGTTACCCAGCATGAGTTGATTTTTGTGAGAGGTGAAAGGTGTGGATTCTGATTCAGTCTTCTGCATGTGGCTATCCAGTTTTCCTAGCACCATTTATTGAATAAGGATTCTTTTCCCCGGTATATGTTTTTGTCTGCTTTGTCAAAGATTAGATGGCTATATGAGGATGGTTTTATATTTGGGTTCTCAGTTCTGTTCCACTGGTCAATGGCTCTGTTTTTGTGCCAGTACCAAGCTGATTTGAGTATTACAGCTTTGTAATAGAGTTTGAAGTCTGGTAAATTGATGCCTCCCATTTTGTTTTAATTGCCTAGAATTGTTTTTGCTATGCGGGGTCTTCTCTGGTTCCATACAAAGCGTAAAATTAATTTTTCTACATCTGTGAAGAATGATGTTGATATTTTAATAGGGATTACATTGAATCTGTAGATCACTTTGGGTAGTATAGACATCTTAATGATGTTGATTCTGCCAATCCACGAGCATGGCATGGTTTTCCACCTGTCAATACGTATTTCTTGAGTGCTTATGTGTAAGACACTCTATTAGGCTTGAAGATGACCTCAAGGAACTCACAGTGGAGGAGACAGACATATACACTGGTAGCTATATTACAAGGCAGAAGGCAATAGGACCCATTATAAAAGTAATCACTGGAGAGCTTTGAGTGTAGAAGAGAGACAAAGTAACCAATTTACTCAGAATATGGTGTATGATAAAGTTTTTTTAAAGGGTAGATGGTTGCTTTAAAAATGGCCATTTCCCCTAATTACAAAGTTAATACAGGTTCAGTGCAGAAGCTTTGGAAATACAGCAAAATACAAAAGTGCAGGGAGTGTGCCGGGTAGGAAGGCTGGGGAGAAGGACCAAATTTCTTGTAATTCCACTACCTAAGGCAACCACTGCTAACATTGTGGCTTATGTCATTTCAGTACTTTTTTCTATGCTGATAAATGGAATTTTGAAATACTGATTCACTGGTCAATCCATTTTATAGCATGTTGTTTTCACATAATAATATACCACACTATTCAGTGGAGAGAATTTTAACATTACCCTTTTGAAAAGTTTCTTAGTAATCTCACATTCAGAAGAAACATAACAGTCAACAGTCAATAGTCAAGGCTATACCTACCTCCCCGGGACTGAGAATCTGTAGCATGCAAAGTAAAAGATGAAGAGCATACACGCTTTCTTGAAAAACCATTACATTCTGTAAGAAATTCAATGGAAAGGGTAAAATTGCTGCACTAACAAATTATCTTCAACCCATGATATGGCAGGATAAGCAGAATTTCCTTTTGCCTGCATAGATCATCTCTTGATAACATATTAACTCCTACAGCACAATTTTAAATACCAGTTGATGATTATAACCTATAGGCATATAGTACTAGTATGAAAAAATTAGAAATGAGTGGCTTCAGCAAAAAATTGTATGCGTATCTGAGGTTCTAGTGAGACTATTTCTGGTATGCTAAGGGACAGGCAGTTGAGAATAATGAAATTCAGTCATTAACATTCGTGTTCTCAGGGACCTACATATTATCTTTCAAAACAAAAGCCAATCTACTTGTGTGTCTAAAAACAAGGAAAACCATTAAGTTTTACATAGCCTATGCCACATGCCAAAATGTTTCTGCCTGCTTATTTTCTTTGGATAAAGATTGATTTTGGAATTAAGGGTGTAAATCATTACCGAGTTCTGCTGCTTCATACAGGGTATCTTCTGCAGGTCTCTGAAGAGAAAAAAAGCTCCTGATGAGAGCTGAGTATTTGCTATATTTATATCAGATTCCCACCCTGCCACTTTACAGAATTCTCAGAAGCCAGGCCCATTCAGCGCAGCCAGGACAAAGCAGCTCACCTTTATTCACCAAGGCACACAGTCAAGAAAAATCAAAAGTCTGAGATAGTGGTTTATGTTTCATTGACTACAGAAGCACTTGTGGGAGTCTGTTCAAGTGGAGATTTTGAGGTGCTGACACTCAAGATTCTGAAGCTGTTGGTCTAGGGTGGGGCTTTGGAGTCTGCTTTTTTAACAAGGTCTTGGAGGTTGATTTTTTCCTTTAGTTTAATTTGTTTTGGGGTAGTAGGGTAAATTGCCTGCATGAGTAAGAATGAATACCAAGAAAATAATATTCAAATAAGTTAAAGCGAGAATGCTATTAATCTTACTGTTTGTCTTTCATAGCAGATGATTTTAGTATGATGCTGAGAAAGCAGATAGGATCCACGAGATCCCTTTTAACATCAAATCTCACAGTTTAGAATTTATTTTATACCCAGTTTTAGGCTAGGTCAGTTGCGGGGAACATGAGGAGTCTTAGCCCACTAATCTCTTTCAGCCCCTCCCCTTTTCAAGTTACTCCAAATAAACATATTATAGTAAAACAACATGTTATCTGTTTTACTATAATAAGTAGCCTCTGGCTTCCCATTTCAGCCACATTGATATCTATAAATCCTGACTATATAAATACTCTGGAGGCACTCTTCTGCTTAACAAACAACAGGATAAACCCATGCAGCAGTGATATCTTTTAGTATAACTAGCTTCTTGAAATATAATTTTCTTCATCAAAGTAAAATTAAAGAAAAGTGGTTTGACATTACCTTAAAAGTTTGCTCTCCCTTTTCAAAAATAAATACTGGCTGAGCAATGACAGATTTTTCTGTGAAGGAAAAAGAACGGGCAAGAAATTAAAGCATAATCTGACATTTCTAACACCAACTAAAAGTATTTGAAGAAATTTTTGTTTTTTATTTCCCCTGCTTTTGAGTAAAACAAATCCAAGCTGTTTTACATGGATACTATAAATTGCATATTTATACACAATATAACAGTTAATCACAGAAATTAATACTTAGAGAAAATGACAGTATGTTTCTATAAATAGATAATCCCATTAGAAGAATATGCTTGAAGTATTTAAGGAAAACAAAATATAATTAGCTGCCTTTAGAATCTCATCAGAACACAGTGATTAACACATTAAGAATAAAAAGTTTCAATGAGTGAAAAATCTCATCTGTGAATAGCACTTCTACTTGGGTTGGATCTTAAAGTATTAACGGTATAGATGCACTGCATTACATCCTTAAAATAATCTATAAATAAATCATATTTTCTTTACTAGAGTAGTCATATACTAAACTATATTTCTTTACTAGAGTAGTCATATACTAAACTAAAATATACTAAACTAGTATATTTCATATACTAAACTATATTTAGAATAAAAATTGTTTTACACAGTGTTGTAAAATAGGTAAAGTTTGTCTTCAGCCCTGCTAGCCTTATTAATCTTTTATATTTTCCTATCTTGGGTAAGAAATTAATAATAGAGAGAAATTCATTCACTCCAGGGTATACATGATTGAAAATAGCTTTAAATATCAGCACTTCAGAATTCTTAGGAAATATATGATGGTTAAGAGCTTGGGTTCTGAAGTTAGATAAGCATGTGTTAATATATAAGTTCCACCACTAATTGGCTATAGACTTTGGAAAACTCAATATGTCTGTACCTTAATTTCCTCATCTGAAAAAAAATGAAGATTATAACAGTACTTACCTTATAAAGTTTATATGAAGATTAAATGAGATTTTCAGATATAATTACTTATATTTTATCAAGACCACACAAAAACCTTAAAGAAAAGATATTAAATATTTGGGTTTCCACCAATCCCCATTCCAAAACTCATAGCTATCTATCATTGCTAAGTGATGACAACACATTCTTCATGAGCCCAGATAAGACTTGAGAACTTTTCTCATTATAGCAACGATTACCAGTATACTGTCTTGGCATACACTGAGGTAATTTGCTATTCCTGAGCTGAATAAATAAAGCCCTAGCTGAGGAATTTCAAGAAACTACCAGACAATTACATCTTTTAAATGCCAGAAAGGGATTCCCTATTTCCCCACAATCTTATCCCATAAGAGAGTGTCATAAACTCTAAGAATCTCTTTGTGAATCTCTTGGTGCCATGTGAACTTGGGTATCTTCTTCTGGTTCAGTGAGATTATAAATAAACTGTTTAGGTTTTATGCAGGTGCTTACCATGCCATTTGCCCTTGAAGCCAAGTGATCTCCAGCAGAAAATGCTCAATAACATACTGGCATTCCCATCCTTTTGAAACTATAGTTCAATTCTTTGTTCTTTCTCAGAACGAGCTCCTTTACCAGCAATTACATTAGATTTAAGAAATGATATTGCTAGAGACTTTGAAAAGAAATAGTTTTTGTGAATATGCAACGGATATTTTTGAATTAGAACAATAAATGGGGCTCTTCTAAACTAGACTTAGGAAAGTCATCTTCAAAATAGCATGACTTCACGGAAGCCTAGACAAATAACATCTTGACTTTCCCTCCATCAAAACATACAGCTAAAAACATGCAAAAGTGATCTTCAATGGCAGCATTAAGGAGAAAATTGCAAAGGGTACTTGCAGCATAAAGGGTATATGGCAACATAAGAAGGCCACCTCTATTCATTAATTCAACAAATATTTGTTGAGCATCATTTTTGTGCCAGTGCTGTGCTAGGAGGTAGGGTTGCATGATCTGGTTGAAGGTACATTAGTGTCAGTGCAGCCGCTGTCTCTCCTTGGCACTGCCCAGCGCTTAGAAAAATGATAATCTTCACACCCTTTCTTCCACCTAGGTTCTCTGCCTGTCTCCCAAGCAATTTTAAGCATTCATCAAGCCATTGGGTCCATAGCAGATTTCTTACCTGATCCAGTAGGAGAATTTGAAAATAAAAACAAGGTCCTTAAAATTATATTTTAAAAAATACAGCCTTTTTTCTTTCTAATACAGCCATTAATTAATCCATTTATTCAACAAATATGTATTGAGGAGTGACTATGTACAAGATATTTGCAAGGCATTGCAGATAAAGCAGCAAAGAAAAAAAGATGTTATCCCTGCCCTCATAGATCTTACACTGAGGAGTAGAAACACAACTAAATAGTTAATTAAACAATTATTAAATTTCAGCTGGGGTAAGGGTTACAAAAGAGAAGCAAGTGACCAACAGGAGAACCTATCTTGTTCCTGGGGTCAGTGTAAGTTTCCCAGGAGAGGTGATATTTAGATAGACTTGTAGGATGAGTAGGAATTACCTGGGCAAACATGGGCACAAGGACACTCCAAGTAGAGAGAGAAGCAAAAGGAAAGTCCCTGAGGAAGGATGGGACTCAGCAAACCCCAATAAGGAAAGGAACCAGTGTGGCTTCTAGCCTGAGAGAAGAGTGGACAGTTGGTACGCAATGGGGCTGAAAGTGAAGTTGGAGCTTTGCAAGGCCTTGTAGGTTCTGCCAAGGAGGTTTGTTTTTATTCCAGGAATAATGCGAAGGCAATAAGGAATTTTAAGCAGGGGAGTAATTTGTTCTGTTTTTTTGGTGATGGTGGTTTCTTTTCTGTTTTTTTTTTAAAGATCACTCTGCCTGCTGTGTGGAAAATGTATTAGACGGGGAAGGGGCTGAAGGAGAGGAAATGAGGAATGTAATTAAGAAGCCAGTCTAAATTCTAGAAGAGAGCTGATAAGGTTGCTCTTTATTTCTTTGTTTAAAGTTATACATCCATGCCTTTTTTTTTTTTGAGGGAAATGTAATAATTAAAAGTTTAAAATACAGCCTTATGTTACAAGGAATGAAAATGAGGAGATGGGAAAGAAATACGTTAAAATTTAATGATTAATTTTGATGTTTTGCTTGTTCTGAGATTCATGTAGCATTTAATGAATCCCTATGTTCATTGTTGTTTCTGAACTATTTCATTAAGAGAAGACATTCATTCATCCCACAAATATTTTATTAAGTACCTGTTACAAGAAAAGACATAAAGTACTGTCTGTCTAATTCAATCTCAGTTCACCTGTAATTCTGCTCTACAATGGAGGTGCACTGTGGACCAAGTGCTTTTTACCCATCGTCTGGTTTCATTTAACACTTTCAATCATTTTGTGGGTTAAATATGGTTTCTACCACTCCCAGATGAGGAGACTATGGTTCAGCTTAGTGACTGCTTAAATTCATACCACTAGTAAGTGGCAAAGCCTTTAATTAAACCCAGTCTTCCTGTCTCCAAAACTATCGATCTTAACACCCATGCACCATACTGCCATATATCTTATACAGCTCTTCTGGCACAAATCATGCTCCAAATGTATAACATACATAATCCAATACCATGCCAAGGAAAGATAAGTGTAAAATAATGGGACTTTCAACTTTGCCAAAGTTGATTCACCATACACATGAATTTCTGCTCTCTCCTGAAATCAGAATCACACAATAAAACGAGTTTTTTGGGAGGAAGGAGAGGAAATCACCACAAAGACAAGGAAAACTGAAAAGAAATACTAGCAACAAAATTTTGGAAGGTTGGAAGTGGAAGGATAAGCGATAACTGACTTCACAGACGAGGAAAGCTGAACTGCAAGCTTAAGTCAGCAATAGGGATGCTGGGAAGCAACCTGGTTGACCCCCTACAGAAACACCAAAAGTCCAGGAACTGTTACCACTAAGTACTTCTGGAAGCAGAAATGAAGTTTGGCTGAAAATAAGGAAGATGTTTTGTCTATTCAGCAGTAAAGCAACTGTCTCTCTCCTAAACCTAGCAGAAGACTGAAGCATCATTCCCTGGAAAAGATAAAAAATCAGGCTCAATTTAAAGTGGAGGTTCTATAATTAAAAGAGGGGGATTAGGTGAAAGTTTGCATACTATTGTATATTCGTTCTCCATTGTTGCTAGAACAAATTATTCCAAGTTTAGGGACTTCAAACAATATCAATTTTTTTTATGTTGCTTTGGATGTCAGAAGTCTAAAATGGGTCGGCAGGACTGTGTTCCTTTTGGAAGCCCTAGGGTAGAATACATTGCCTTGCTTCTTTCAGCTTTTGGAGGCTGCTGGTATTCCTTGGCTCATGGCTCTGACATCACTCTAACCTCTGCTTCTGCTGTTACATCTCCTTCTCTGACTCTGACTTTCCTACTTCCCTTTCTGTTTTATAACTCTTATAATTGCATTGAGCCCATCCAAATAATCTAAGATAATCCTCCCATTTTAAGATCCATAACTTATTCACATCTGTAAGCTTTCTTTCACAATGTAAGATACATATTCACAGGTTTTGTGCATTAGGATGTAGACATCTTTAGGGAGACGTTACTCAGTCTACCACATACACAAAATTTTGAGCTCTCATTCTGCTCAGTTCATGGAATGCTAGTAGCAAGGTTTATTTCCTCTAGGAAAAAATTAGAAGATTTTTCTCTGACCAACTCAAAAGACTTAAAGATTTGACAAAAGGGTTCCCTACTGAATGATCAAGCCAGATGATGAGTTTCCAATTCAGGTACACATAGCTGCCAATCAGCTTTTTAGTGACCCTTGCTTAAATACAAGCATGCACTCAAGGATCACAGACAAAAAACATAGTGATAAAACAAGTATAGAGGAGAAAGGTAAATTGAGTAAGAAGAGAGATTAAAATATATAGATATATCATTAATATACTCATAAATATTAAATATTCATGAAACAAAAGCAGAATACTATTTTTAAAAAGACAAATCAAGGAAAATAAGAATAAGCTTTTAGAAATTAGACTTTAAATATGATAATAGAATCAATAAAAATCCAATATTGATCAAAAATATCAATAGGAGATTTTGAAAATAAAGTAGAGTAAATAACCCAGCAAGTAGAACATAAGAACAAAAGTAGAAAATAAGAGAAAAATATAAGAAAACCCAGATGGTCAGTTCAAGAGTCCACTTCAACACCTGACTAATAGGAGCCCTAGACCAAGAAAATATAAAAAAGAGAGAGTATGAAATTATCAATAAATGGATCATGGAAATTTTCCCAAATGAAGAACTTAGGTTTCCAGATTGAAAGAGCCCATCCAATCCTCAGGACAACATGAAAATAGACCCATCCCAATGCACATGATGAAATGTTATTGCCCTGTGGACAAAGAAAGGGTCCTAAGGAATAAATAAGGAATCCAGAAAGAATAAATGAGGTCACATACAAAGGGGCCAGAATCAGAATGGCTTTAGGCTTCTCAAGAACATTGGAAATTAGAAATCAAAGGGGCAACGCTTTCAACACTCTCAGGAGAAATCATTTCCAGCCTAGAATTATATACTAATATAAACTGTTGATTAATTGTGATGATATGATAAAAACATTTCTAGACTGCAAAGCCTTAAAATAGGTATTCCATATCCACGCATTCTCAGGATGCTTCTGGAGGACGTGCTCAACCAAAAGAGCTGGTAAACTAAGAATCTAAGAAACAGGGGGACCAACTCAAGGGAGGCTGAGGCAGTCTCCAGGGTGATGATGATGGGATATCCAGACTGGCAGGGACACTCATGATAGCGAGCAACCCCTCCAGAATGGAGGAGGCCCCCTGATGAGTCTCCAGGAAAGAAATCTCCAAGAAGAGGGGACTCAAACTAGTTGAATATCTCAAGTGTTTGAATATTTTAAAAGAATATTTATTTAGAAGATTGAAGGAAAGTTTGGGGATCAACTGGTGATAAGTCTATAGAAAGCTAAGAAAACAACAAAAAAATATGACACAATTATTAACTAACTCCAGAGAAAACAAAAAATTGGGCAAAAAATGAAAAGTGATTATAATTTTACATAATATACTACATGGCTCAGTCGCAATAGCATTTACATAGTCACAATAATGTCAGTACTAAACATTGATCTAATCAAACTGAGGATATGATGCTTTGGGGAAGACGGGGAAATAGAAAGCGTGTGTGTGTGCGTGTGTGTGGTGGTAGTGGTCACAGGGCCCAGGGAAATCTGTGAAAGGGAGCTCGATTCTTCCATAGCAGGGAATCAATAGTGTTGAAACATAAAAATAAAGGAATAGCATAGAGATATGGAGGTTAATACCCAAAGAAACAGCTGTGAGAGTTGGATGCTGTTATTTCTGGATCAAGGAAATGGAGAGCAAAGGAAATGACAAGGAAGAGTCTGCCATTTTTCCAGAAAAGCCTTGTAGACCCATTTCATTTCTTAAACCACATGAATATACACAGCTTTGAAAACACGAAAACTAAATTTAAAAATAATTCCTTTTCTACGATAGTGTCAGACACCCATAATTAAAAGGCAAATCTCACACTGCTCTCCAAGGGTAGATTTATTGAGTTATAATGCCCAGCAAGCATTCAATACCTTGTTTCTTGGGCCTCCCTATTCTTTGCATTAAAATACATAGAAATAAAGGTGTGAGCAAGATGGAGTTGCTGAGTTCAGAAAGCAATGGAAACTTCCCCCAAATAACTTCAGATCTGCTCTTTAGGATGCCATTTAAACCTCTGAAAGACATGCTATGTTCTTAGCCTTCATCTGCACTCAAAAACACTCATTCTTCAGAGAAGAATTCAGCTGCAAACTATGTGTATATGAAATAGCTTTGTTCCTCAGGATTCCCAAGTGCTACTAGCATGACCAGTGTTTACAATAAATATACATTTTTTTCCATATTTTAATACGTACCACAATTTTTTCCCCCCAAAATCTGGGGTGGGTTGTAAGGTGTTGTCCCTACCCTTTATTTCCATACGTTTAATTGACATTGGGCCTCTGACGAGTTAACCTATTTCAACGAGGAAAGTAACTGGAGGATTTTGTTGATGAATCATCGCAGAGGAGGGGGTTTGAACGGTCTATCTACCGAGCTGAAAGAAGATCCCAAAAGTGGAGGAAGACACTGAGAATGGAGTACCTTAACCTCAGAGCCCCCGTAGCACCGGGGACAGGCAGCTCTTAGAGGCCCCAAAGTTTCTGCTACTCAGCTGCTCCTACCCAGATTCCAGCAGACCTCTTCTTGCCAGTTGGTAGTTTAGGGAAGGTGGACACCAAGTTCTCCAAACTGGACAGAACCAGGCTACTCTAGCTAGGGCTGAAAAGAGTTGTGGAAACAGTCTTGGCAGGAAAGAGGGTGTCAACAACCCCTGCAGAGGAGTACGTGCTGGCAAATGGGTCACCTCTAATTGCTCCCAGGACTGAAATTATCCACTTGAACTGCAGCCTGGCATTTTCTTCTCTTGTTCTTCCTGAACTTTCCACCTGTCTCTCCCACATCCTCTTCTCTAATGTCTTCTCCTTGTGCACAGTCTCACACCAGTCTCCAATTTTCTTTTATGCCCCTGTCCCCTTTTCACTGTGTCTGGCTTTCTGGCTTGTCAAAGTATGGAAGGTGTTGGAAACTTTGAAACTTTGGAGCTTTGAAACCAGATAGTCCTAGAGCTGTGAGGTTTTTTTTGTTTTTTTTTTTTTTTTTTACAAAATTACTCCAGCCTCAGCTTTTTCATCTCTCTCTCCTCATATATTTTTTAAAAGTGCTTTTTTTGAAGATTGAGGCAATACATGGATGAGACAGCACTTAGTACAGCTTTCCCTTCAAACTTTTTTGGAACAAAGCAGGATATCTCCTCATCTATATCTATCCATCTATTTATCCATCCATCTTCCATATATGCATACATCTCTATATATCCAGATATAGACATATATATATATATACACACACACACACAAACACATACACACACACATACATAAATGTAGCAGTAATGTCAGACTACAGGTTGCAGAGAAGACACTCAATAAGAAATTCCCTTCGCCCTCCTCTGCAGTCCTATGTTGCATGCACTCACCTACCTGCTCTATGTTTACTCTGTGGGAAATGCCTCATCGTTCTTCAAAAATATTTCTTTTCCTTTACACTCATTACCTTATTCATACTCCTAGTTTTCTTCTCATTTCTCTTGTTGCTCTTCTGTCTTTCTTATTCTTTTTATTTTTTGATATCAGGAAGTTTCTGAACTCAGGCTGTGGCCCATAAATAGCCTTAAGAGGTCCTTGCTCCTCAAAGTGTGGTCCTGACAGACCGGCAGCACTGGCTGAAATGTAGAATCTCAGTGCCCATCCCAGACCTACCGAGTCAGAATCTACGTTTTATAGAACATCCCAGGTGATTTGTACACACATTAATGTATGAGAAGCGGTCCTCTAGCACCCTCTGGGTTTCTGTCAACTGAGATCAAATTTAGGAAGAGGGCAGTGGAAATTCCTGGAGTTAGTGATTAAACCCGTGGGATGTTCTGAGTAAGCTGCAATTAATAAGAAAATAATTACTATTAAAACTATATACTATGCTTATTATGATTAACCATGAGGTGAAATCAAGGGCTACTTTGAAGACCTACAAAGAAATCCCTGTATTGATTTTAAAATTGGTCATTCAGATATTCTGCTTGAAGCAATTAATAATTTCTTCTCAGATGCAAAAGTTTGTTTTCTGTTTTAATAATATATCTGAAACTTGACTTTTTTTCATGAAAAATTTTTTAGAAAACGTCATTGCTTGAGATTATTAAATGTTAATTAAAATGTTCATTTCTGCAAAGCAAAAATTTAGCCTGGAAACACAAACTTCACTGGAAGTATTTGTCATAGTTCTAAGATTCTCCAATAAGAATTTGAAACATCTAATGTCTCAAATGTAAAAAAATGATATTATCTGAAGAAAAAAATGGACAAATCATAGCAGGTGACCTCAATCTCTGTATGGAACCCCAGGAAGAAGAGACACAGAGGGTTTGAATCACAACCTTGATTTTTTTTAAAAAAAAAACAAACAAACAAAAACCAAAACTATATTAAAGTCTTCTAAGATAGTTTTGAGAAAGGTCAAATTGTAGCCCCAGGAAAAAAATGAATCTTTGCTGATTCACAAAGGAACCACAAGCATGAGACATTTTGTACTTATTTCTAGCCATATATGGGGGAACTCTGTAAAATTCAGGAAGAATGAAACAAATAACAAATTTAACCCACTAAAATATAAAAAAGTATGTCTTTACAGAAGGAGGTAGTAGGGCCACAGAGTGACATTATTAACTATGATGGGACACTCTGGGTTCTATTTGTGAGATGTTTTGTACGAGTTTGAAGGTAAAATAACCAGGACCCCTGGGGGAAACAGAGGCAGTTTATACAGAAAGTTTCCAGGCTGACTCACGAAGCACCAGCTCAACTTCAGACACAAGATGAATGGACCCCGCTGGAATGACTGCAGCCCTGGCCCTTCCTACTGAAGTTATAACCAACTTCGTGTGCCGTAAATACCAGCTGGTTGTAAGAAATACAGAAGTGTGTGAAGTGAAGGGGGTCGGGGGGAACATTTACCCCTTTCAATCTAATCCTACAGCTTTAACTGCACTTGTTTTAACTTAAATGCTCTAAGTTTTTATTGAAAATGAAGCTGTAAGCTGCCAACTATAAGAAATCTAATATTTCTTAATTTATATTCATTTATGAGAAGCATGCACTAGAGAAAAAAAATCAACATGAGAACAAGGGAAGTTATTCCTCTTCTCATCAATATCAAACTGATAAAGAAAGCCATCATTTTCAGAATGGGCATCATTTTACAATAATAAATTGCAGAAGATGAGAAAACTATCTCTCAATACTGCTGAATACAACCATCACCACCCAGAGCTTAATCCAGACCATTTTCTGAACTCACCTGCTTCTCGTGCTGATAATCTTCAAGGGACCCGTTCATTGCAAGCTCTGAAAACTCTCAACTCTTTCTACCCCTGCACATTGGTCTAGATCTAGACATGGACTAATTTTGAAAAACCAAGGCACAGAGATAAGAAAATATCTCATGTGAGCAAGAAGCAAGAAGAATCAGAGGTTGTATCAAACACAGACCTTGCTACCCTTCTGAAAGCAGGACCAAACCCTTGAAAATTCTGTCTTGAATGTACTCTTCACTCCAACCTTAACTCCAAACTGTGCTGTTTCATTTATTATATAATCCAGTCATATGTGGTGGTGGGCTATAGCCGATGACTTAATTTCATTTGCATTTTAGAACCTGGAGATTTGCAGCAGCAATAATTCAATTGAAGAAAAATTTTTCTCATTTCTTAAAGTGTTTCCTTCACTAGTATCTTTACAGAGAAGTTCACAGATCCCTAAAAACAGATAATTTTAATTAAATCATTTCAAATCAAACCTCTGGCAAAAATCACCCTATCAATCAAATACAGTGATGACTGAAGAAATTAGCTTTATATTTTTTGAGAGTGTTCTGTAATTGATCCAAAAGATAAGGTCATTATGTGTGGTGTGCTGTGTATTTGGGGATGATCAGGGACTAGAATGGTTTCATGAGGACCGTCTTTGGTTTTCAATAGGACTTTTTCCTTGGATGTCATAGAATACACCATCAAATTTTACTTTTGTTTCGGTGTCGAGACATTACTCTTTAAATGGTTTCTCTTTTTTTCTTCTTAAAGATAGTAGCTACCATATGAAATGCTTATTCATGGCATGACTAATCTTTTGAAATGTTTAACTTAATACAACTTTAAAAAGTACTATGAAAAGTAAGGTCTGGCTGATCTCTCAGGACGTGATGCTTCCTTTATGCACTGGCATAATATAGAAACTTACATTCGCATCATAATTTGTCTATGATAAAACATATTTAAATATATTAATATTTGGTGCCTAAATGAATGACTACTAGGAGCCAGAATGTATGGCTTTAGATATCTGAGTTTTGGAGGAAAACAGACCTGGATTCAAATTCCGTCTCCTCGAGTTACTGTGTGAGCTAGGGCAGGTTATTTGGCCCCTCGGAGTCCAGATTTCCTTATCTGTGAAATGGGGATCATATGACCTTACAGAGTTGTAATGATTCAGCACGGTCATGTATGTAAAACACTCAATACAGTGCCTGGCTCATAAGAAATGCTCAGGAAGCTGCAGCTTTTATTACATTATATTATTCTCAAGAGGTAAGTTATTGAATGCTTTTACTCATAAGAGAACTAAGTCTCTGAAATTACAGGACATGCCCAAGGTCACACAGATGGTCTTGAGACATCTGGGATTAAAACACATGAGAGTTGATCCCAAATCTCATGTTTTTCCTACAAGTACACCTCCTTCCTGGCTTCCACTGTGAGTTAAGTGACTATTTTATAGTTCCTTCTCTTATGAAGAGTGACGTGCCTGGGCTATAATGGCTCTCTCCTGCCTCCATGGTTCTGTACAAACCTGGTTGAGATGTGATCCCATACTGTGTGAATCTTTTTACACTTACATTTTGCCATCTATATATGTTGCAAGATGCTTCTCTTATTCTCGCCGTTATTTGTTCATATTCTGACTCTAAAGAGGTTTGTCTGTGACTGTCTGCAGGCAAATGGCATGATGATCCTAGCAATTTAAAATCTCCAATATTTATTTTCAACCACTAGCAAAAATAACTCAGAACAATGTGTTAATTTTGATAGAGCAGACCCATTTCTTCATAATTTGGAGGTGTATAGACTATTTTGTGCTTCTGTGATAAGGTTACTTGCAACCTTGAAAATGTTTATGAGCAGCAAATGTGGGACCTCTGGATTGACAATGGCAGAAAGAGCTATTAGCTCTACACTGCTGCCTTATTGAGGCCCAAGGGCTGAGAAAGTTGCAGAACATGTCCTAGGAAGTTCTTGGTCAATGCAGTACCATTTGGAAATACATATTTCATTTGACAGCATTTGTAAATCACATGTTTTCCCCTCAGAATAACTCGCAGTGTGAAAATGCTTCCATATGTTAGAAATGGGTCTCTCCATTTTGCTGAGGGTTGAGGGGGACTAAAAATAAAGTTTAGGTTTCATAGGATGTTGAAAATATATATTGAACAGGCACAAACACAGGTTTAAAATGGTATCTTCTTAAAGTTAATTTTAAATAATTCTCTAGTAGTTTTTTTCATTACTGCTAAAATTAAAGAGGTGCTTTTAACTCAAAATATCATACTAGTAAGAATTAAATCACTATTCAGAAAAAGTTCTAATAAGTGAATATAGCTTCATATATTGAACCCAGACAAATTTAAACTCTTCCTCTTCATTGAAGAAACATGTTATTTTTAAATTGCTTCACGGATTCCAAGGACACAAGCTGGATTGAGAAGCTTCTCAACTTCTTCCTATTCCAAGACACTTTTCCTTAAATTTATCCCTCTTTGTTTTGAGCCTTTGAGCAAGCAGGAGAAAAAGCTCCTTCTT
This sequence comes from Avahi laniger, assembly GCA_963575035.1. Classification (NCBI taxonomy): domain Eukaryota; kingdom Metazoa; phylum Chordata; class Mammalia; order Primates; family Indriidae; genus Avahi; species Avahi laniger. The sequence goes on from CAUYSK010082323.1 coordinate 15,649, forward strand.
TCTCCATTTCCACAGGAATAAATGGATGTTACTCCACTGAAAGTAAGTCCTTGGAGACCTCGTCAGGAAGGGAGAAGCTAAGCTGCCCCACCAGCCCAGAAAGCATAGGTCCCATTCTCCCCTAGGGAACACCCCCGGGGAGGCCAGCATTCATCTTCTGTATTTGAGGACTGAACTCCTCCTGGCCCTCCCACATACAGCAAGAGAAATATGATGCCCATGTCAGATGGTTCTGAGCATGTATCTTATTGCATTGCATCACAACTAGTTTGGGAGAAGTAAAGGCCTGGTAGCAATTAGTACACTTACCAGAAACATTTTGTTCACTATGCTAATGAGAATTACAAGAGAAAACTTTTCACTTTTAAAATTTATGAAACCTGAAAAATTCTCAGGAAAACTGAGAACAACCCTTTAAATCATCTATTCCTGAAAACAATCCTTTAAATTATCTATTCTTGAGGACTCTGAGCTAGCTCAGTAGGTAGAGCATGAGACTCCTATATTTATCTGTTCCTTCCTTCGAGCTTCATGATCATTGTTCTATTATGACAAATCAAGATAAAAGAAAGGATTGGAGAAGATATTATAATTATGTGATGACTTTTTAAAAATTTTTTAAATCGTGATAAAATATACGTAACAAAACACTTATCATTTTAACTGTTTTGAAGAGCACAGTTAAGTGACATTAAGTACATTCACACTGCTGTGCAACCATCACCACTATTCATCTCCAGAACTTTTCATCTTCCAAAACTGAAACTTTGTAACCATTAAACAGTAACTTTCCATCCACTTTCCCCCTAGCCCTTGGTAACCATTATTTTATTTTCTGATTCTAAATCTGAGTATTCTAGGTACTTCATATAAGTGCATACAATATGTCCCTATTTGTGTCTGGCTTATTTCACGTAGCATAATGACTTCATCCATGTTGCAGGATGTATCAGAATTTCATTCATTTTTAAGGTGGAATAATTCCACTGTATGTATATACCACATTTTTTTAATCCATTGGTCTGTTGATGGACTTTTTTTTATCCATTTTTCCCCATTTTCCTTCTTCTCCTTTCTTTGCTTCGATTTGGCTCCCTATTTCTTTCTAACACCCTCCCCCACACATCTCACCTTGTTTCTCCTTTCCCTTCCCTATATACTCATCATGTTCCCTATATGCTTAATATTATAAGCAAATTATAATAAACAAATAAATAACTTTTTATGAGTATTTTCCAAAATTAGATAAAACTCAAGTTGTCTTTCCTTAATTTCCCTATCCATTTTAGGTACTTGTTGTTACAATGGCCCTTATATCATAAAACTCTTGGATGTCGACAGAAGTGTAGTCCCAGCTCTCTGTGCTAACCACTAACTCTGAGCTTCTCTCTTCTGGTTTCAGTTTTTCAATATGTAAAATCCATTGGCTAAGTAATCTTTGAAGCCCTAACATTCAGTGATTTATGGATATCAATCTCTTGGATGAACTGTGTGGGAAAAAAGTATTAATTCATTTAATAAACATTAACTGCCTGCCATGAACAAGGTAATGGACAATAACTATAGTGAGTTTAAGGCTTAAAATGTCAGACATGTTCACAAAGATATAAGTTTGCACATTTATTATGTTTTTTAGATTTGTTTTCTATAATTTTATGCTTTTTCTCATCATTACATTTGTAGCTAGCGTTGTCTTCTAAAAGTCCCTCCAAACCTATTAATATTTTGCTTCATCCCACTATAAAAATAATCACTTCTACTAATTAATCCATATTTAAGAATGAAGCTCCTTATAACAAAAGTTGGTCTTGTTAAATAACAAGAGTCTCATAATCTGTAGCATTGGTATGTGTCTTGTCCAGCTTCTAAAAATACACACACACAGGTCTTTATCTGCAACATCATTTCTCTGCAGATAACTAAAGTTTAACACAGCCAATCTTAGACCAAAATGGTCCATTGTCGACCTTCATAGACTTTCCTCTTACATTACCCTTTTTCTCTAGATGGCAATAACCCTCCTTCTTACGAACTAGAAAAGATTTGGTGCCAATTACTTAAACAGATAATTATATAGGTCTGAAGTATGGTTCTTCCATCTACATGGAGCCTGACTACAGTAGGATGGTCAAGTTATTGAGCTGTAGTTGCTGGAAGTCTGGAAGTTTATCAGAACCTGATGAGGGAAAGGAATTTGGGCCCTGTGGACCTTGGGGTCTTTCAGAACCTGAAGCCCATCCTGCCATGATACAGGCCACACTTAAAAGTCTCTCCCTTTTCTCTCTCATTTGAGTACATAGTTGGGTTCCTTCTCCTCATTTCCACTTTTAACGCCTCTCCTCCTTCTGGCTCAATGCACTTAGGTATGTTTTATGTTCTTTGGATGTTGTGTTATTAATATCCAAAGCTACCTTCAGACTATCATCCCTGTTAAAAGTCTAGATCTTATTTCCTGCAACCGTTTGCTTGTTTATTGCCATCCACAGTGGGTGAGGTATCTGATGATTGGGTAGAAGGAATGCAGCTTCTTAACTGAATATAGGTATTTACTGCATTTTAAATCTTGACTCTTGAATGTTTTGTTAGATTTGCCCACAGACTTCATTAAAAAACAACTCAGGTGTGAAACTTACCTTGCCTAAATGTTGATCAAAATTTCAAGTCAAGTTAATGATTCCATATAATAGTTGAGCCAAGACTTGAAATAGAGTCCCTAGTTTAAATTAAAAAATGAATTATATTATAATAATGGCTATTATGTAGCCCTTTTTAATTTGAAGTTTTGGATACTGCTTGTTTATTTTGTCAAATACCCAAATCATCTCTCCAAAGCCATATCAGCTAAGTTCCATAAATATTATATTGTTGTCTTTCACGCTTCATGCAGTGTGAGAAATAGGGGCTATGCAGTTATTTAAAGTAAAAATTGCTAGCCTAGTCAGCAAGCCACTCACTGTAGGGTGATAGGTTTGCACTGATACATCTGCATTTTCTCAACCGTTTCTTTTAGAGTCAAACATCCCCTTTTAGGAGACAGTTGGATGTGACTGGTAACATATTGAAATTAACTGGTGATTTAATAGCAACCTATTTTAAACAACAAAACTGCAAACTGAGTTCAAGGGTAGCCATTGTCCAGGCCCTTCAGAGGTGCTTAGCTGAGCATCTATTTTGTGCCAGCATAAGAGGCAGTGAGCATGGGCTGAAGCAAAGGCTCTGGAGTCAGGGTTTTTATGTTAGGATCCTGGCTCAAGATCCCAGTTGTGGGGTCTTGATGTTACCTACCTCCTGGGGCTTTCATAAAGAAATGAGCTAATACATGAAAAGTGCTTGAAAACAGTGTCTAGAATATAACAAATATCCCATAAACGTGATTTGTTTATAAATGACATGCTAGCACTGTGGTCTAGGGCAGTGGTCCCCAACCTTTTTGGCACCAGAGACTGGTTTCACAGAAGACAATTTTCCTACAGCCAGGGTAGGGGATTGGGGTCCGGGGGGTGGAGCTCAGGCGGTGATGCAAGTGATGAGGAGCAGCTGTAAATACAGATGAAGCTTCCCTCATTTTCCCACCTCTCACCTCCTACTACGTGTCCCTGGTTTCTAAGTTTCATGGAAGACAATTTTTCCGCCGATAGGGGTGGCAGTGGAGCTCTGCGGCCCGGTCCCTAACAGGCCAGAGACCTGTACCGTTCCGCAGCCCTGGGGTTGGGGACCGCAGGTCTAGGGTATAAACCCATTTTTGTCTCTCAGAGAACTTGTACAACACAGGTGAGGAGGCAACATCAACATGGATGAAATAATTGTGGGGGAATCCCAGAATCTTAGTTCTGAAGGGGTCTGGACTGGCATCCTCAGTAGGTGGCTTCCATAACACAGGACATCAGCACGGGTTAAAACGTATGCCGTTGCCAGAGCTCGGCAGCCCATATGTGTAGCACGCTGGCATGGGCTGCACGTGTTAAGATCTTGGCCCTTCATCCCACAGGGTCAGTTTTATCTAACTTTACTTCAAACTACTTTACACATTTTTATCATTTTTTACGTATGCCTTATTGTGAAAAAATGTGGAGAAGTTGCTTCTTGTTGTCACGGTTGTACTTGACTTTAGAAGACACCAGCAAAGAGAGCATGATTTGGATGTGAATGATAGATTAAATTACACCACCCTAAGTGGTGTCTGTTTACCTAATAGGGAATGTGCACCCCTGGGGTGGTTGCCAGCACCAGGAAATTCACATCTCAGAGGTGTCTCATTACAAACTCATCATCTTTCCATCTCAATATCAGAGGCTGTAAGTATTAGCATACTGAATGTCAAAAATGAATTTTCACTGGTGAAGTTACTGTCATTCAAGACCGTTGGATTGCCTAAAATATTTTAGGGATGCTTCCTAGTCTTGCATGAACTGGATAGAAGAATCTGGCAAGACCTATATCCTGTACTGTGAAGTACAGAGCTTGATACTGAAAGGTCCAGTGTCCCTAATGAGCAGGGGAATTCCTGGTTACTGGCTGACTACATGGAATACTGCCTGTGGAATGTCGTTTTGCCTGAGCAAAACGTTTAGGCAGGATGTAATCAGATTACCTAAACAACAGAGAGTTTGGGACCTCATATAAACTGTTCTATGCTTACTTGCTACTAAATTTTTGTTTAATAAATATCTGTCTATGTGAGAGAATTTAGCCTAAGACTTGCTTTATTTGAACAAGATATTGAGGTTGTGGAGTAGTTTACTTTTATCCCATCCCTAACTTTTTGTTGGCTCACTACTACCTCCAAAAAGAACCTGAAAGAATCTGCAAGTAGCTGAGTCAATTCCTTAAAATGAATCTCTGTCTCTCTCTCTCTCTCTCTCTCTCCATTTATATATATGTCTACACACACACACAAAAAAAAACACACACACACAAACATATATACAATTGACCCTTGAACAGCAGAGGTTAGGGGCCCTGAGGAGTTGAAAATTTGCAGGTAATTTTTGACTCCCCCAACACTTAACTACAAATAGCTTACTGTTGACCAGAATCCTCACAATAACAAAAGAATCAATGAACACATATTTTATATGTTATGAGTATTATATACTGTATTCTTACAATAAAGTAAGCTAGAAAAAAGAAATGGTATTAAGAAAATCATAAGGAAGAAAATAATATATTTACTATTCATTAAGTGGAAGTGGATCTTCATAAAGGTCTTCATCCTTGTCATCTTCACACTGAGTAGGCTGAGGAGGAGGAGGAAGAGGAGGGGTTGGTCTTGCTGCCTCAGGGGTGGCAGAGGTGGAAGAAAATCCACATGCAAGTGAACTTGGGCAGTTCCAACTTGTGTTGTTCAAGAATCAATTGTGCACACACACAGCCCTACATATACAGACACACATCCTACTGGTTCTGTTTCTCTGAAGAACCCTGGCTAATACACTATTTCATCTGATTGTTGTGAGAATTAATGAGCTAATGTAGTAACATACGACAATTTGTAAATTTTAAAAGCACCATAAAACATAAGGATGTTTGTCTGCCTAGTATATGTGATGTGTAATGAACTTTGCTGAGGTTTTATTGACATACAAATTAACATTTTCAAATGTAGTCATAGAATCTAAATTATAGATAAATGGATTCAAAACATCACAGAAGAAGCTACAAGACAGGGACAAGTAGGGAGAGGAGCTTCCTAGACTTGTGCTCTGGACTGATAATAGCATCTGTTGCCATAGAGCATATACTCCATGTGGACAGGAAACCATGGCTTGGTTGGCTTAGTTCAATTTACATATCTAGTACATGGCATAAGACTTTGCATGTAGTTATTGCCCAGATACTTGCTGAACAATTAGTGAATTTTATTTATGTGATCACCCCAAAATTACATTTTTGTGAGTGACTGGGTAAAAATATTTAAATACTTAAGAGTTAACATAAAGCACTTTAGTATACAGCATGGAGAGTTAGAAAATATGTATGTGTTGAAGCTGGTCATGCCTTCAGAAATGTCAAATGTCAAATAATCATAGTCTGTATGCTAAATAAGAGAGTTAGAAACTTAGCCTGGCTGGGGAAAGGCCAAAGCCATGAACTCAGGAGGCTTCCATGACTAAATACACAGCCAGACCCTCACTCTCTAGAACCCATGGCTTTGCCTCCTTGGACCTTTGCTGAACCTTGCATAATAGAATGGTGCAAATAGAGTATGGAGGAAAAATCAGGGCCGCTGCACCGAATGAATACTTTTAAACTCCAAAATAATAACTGGAATGCTATTTAGCAGCACAGCAAACGCTACATAGTGTCATTTGTCAACTCAAATCTCTAGATGACATTTCTTTCAGCAGTCAGTGGCCAGTCTGGACTATATTAGCATGCTTCACAACTTTATGGATTGCGGTTTACGTGGGCAGATATTTTGAGACTCAGCTGTGGAAGAATATGGTTGCTTTCAAAACATTCTAGGCAAAAAGCTTCTGTCTGAGAAAGAAGGCCAGACTTCTAGACTTGTTGGTATTTTGGGAAGCATGTCATCATAATGATATTTCCAGGCTTTTCTGGATCTGGCCAGTAAGGAAGCGACTATCAAAACAGCCTGCCTTAAATTAAATCAACAGTGAGATATTATTTTCCACTTATAAATTTGTGAAAAAAAATTTTTAAATAATACCCAGTATTTCTGAAAACATACCCTTACACTGCTGATTGGAGGGCCATTTGGCCAAAAAAACAAAAAAAAAAAAACTTTAAAAACACATAATCCTTGACTCCATAATTCCACCCCTAAGAATTTATGGCAAGAATACAATACTATATCTGTGTGAAAGATCTCTCCATTAGTGTAGGTTCAACACCATGTTAACTATAATAATAAAAAAACTAGAAACATAGAAAATGTCTAAGAGTAAGGAATTGCCTGAAGGAATTTCACTATATCTATATGAAAGAACAGTATGCAACTGTTAAAAATAAGGTTGTAGAAGGATAAAACAAATGGAAATTTGTTCATTCTCTATTGTTAAATTAAAAAGTAGTTCACAAACACTATGTACAGAATAAGCCTCTTTTTGTTTAAAAATCAAGCAAAAGAAGAATCCATACATGTGCATAGGAGAAAAGGCTAGAAGACTATACATTAAAATGTTAATAGCAACTATCTTTGGGTGCTGGGATTATAGTTGATTTTTGCTATCTCCTTTATGCTCCTCTCACCACATTTTCTATATAAAAATATTCTATCAGCCATTGGGGAAGGGGGAGATAGCTTTAAACACTTTAAACAAAATGAAGAGCAAACAAAAACCACTTATGAACTAGGGCTGTCTACTAATAGAGAAGTAAGAGCATTTTACAGTGCTATGTCTTAACCCTGACACATTCTAGGACTTTACATTCTAATGTAGTTGGTTCAAAGTAATTTATTTGAGCCCTAATGGTACTGCATGGTCTGAAAAGTTTACATTGTTTTCATTTAACATGAAATATTTTCTACCACACTGTGCTAAGCCTTCTACAGCATGAAGTCACTTTGTACAGCTCCAGGCACTGATGCAGGGAGGTGGCCAGATACAGTCACACAAATGACAGCACAAAGATGCCACCTTGGAAATGAGAAGTTTTGGTCCTTTAGCTAGTACTCTCCATGACACTGAAACCTAAAACTGTGTCTACAGAAAAATAGTTAAAGAGCTCATAGCCTAGACCCACAGAAAAACAGATCCATCATATGTTGTTGAGGAACAGTTAGATAGAAGTGTCTGGTAAACCCTTAACCTCTGGAGATGATGATGTCATCCACGAGCGTACTCAGCCTTCTCCACAAGAGTCCTTTGCTGTCCCTGACAGAGTGGGTTGAAGGGATCATCTTGTCTATTCATTGCAACATCTGCCACTAATTGATACTCTGGCTGGGGAGTGGATTTCAAATTTCAAAAAGACTGATGGTGAAAATGCCTGTGAGGTAGACAGTTCGGTCTGAATTAGTGCCCATCAAGTGAAATGTGACACTTCTTTCTGACTCCAGCTGTTCCTGGACCATTAAAGGGAATGAGTCAAGAATATATCTGTTTTTCCCACAATGAATGAGCCAGAGATGCAGACAAAATGAGGCTTAACCAAAGTCAAAAAATATCCCACTAATGAGGACAGCTCCAGGCTAACTTAAAGCTACTCTCAGCTGAATTCCCCGTGTAGCTGACTCAACCTTGCCTGGATGGGTGCTGTGAATTACACACGATCTAGCATATTCTAAAATACTGAAAGTGGCTAGAAGTTTAAGCACGTAAGTTTCAGAATGCCAACTCCAAGGAATATGAATTCTCGATAGTCTTCCACAGTCCTTTAAAAATCAATAATGAATCCAAGTTAACCCACCTTTATGCATCACTATTATGTCTATTCTCAGAATTTAAAAATAGAAGATTGCACGAGCATTTCACAACCAGAGCCTCCCTGGGTACTTCACCAGCCCATCATTCTTCCAGAAATGCAAATGGACAGAAGGTCACAGAACACGAGACCCATGAGCCCGACTGACTCACCTTGCTGTGGCTGGTCCTCCTGCAGCTTCAGCTTACACGTGTGCACACTGAACAGGTGGCTGCTGTCATTTCTTTGTGTGGTAGACATGGTACTAGCAGTGTGGCTGTGACTCAAGGCACTTCCTTCCCTTGGCCAGTCACCTTAAATTGTCTTCACAAGATACTGAGAACCACACAGGTACGTGCAGACCCTGTCCTTGAGTGTAAGCATGTACTCCTCTAAAAAACTTCCAAGCTTTTCCTAGTCATGATTCTTGAAATAAATAATTTTCTAAATATAAAGATGCCAATTCATTTGGCTAAAAACATGACTTACTTCTTTCATTTCAAAGTAAATTGAAACTTTCCCCCCATGTAGTGTAAAATCCTACAAATTAACTACTTCTAACTGACTACAGTTTTGGCAATTTTTGATTCTGTCTGTTGACATGAAATCTAATGCCTCCAGTATTAGAGAGGACTGCTAGCATAACACATACACAGAGGAAAAAAAGTGCTGCTGAGTTAAATCAAGTGATTTCTAAGCCTGGTGTGAGTTACCGTCAGTGACAGCTGAAAGTGTACAGTTCTTAAGGGAAGCTGGGGAGAGGAGGAGCGAAGTGGGCAGGGTAATTAGCATAAAGAGGCAGGCCAGAAATGGCATTGGAGTTGCTCTGAATAATAGTGACCAGAGCAGGGATTCTAAAGATACCTTGCCATTACGTTACTGTAATTACATATCTGACCTCTGCTACTTTGCTAGTAATTAAAATACAAGCTGAAGGAGGGGTTTATATTGCATGGACATTCATTTGTACACGCGAAATCTAAAAGGTAGAACCGGAACTGCTAATGAGTTCATGGAAATGTACTGCCAGAACTTTCGATTTCTGTAAACACCTCTGAGTCCTCAGAAGGGAGCAGTTATAGGGCAGCCTGCCTGCCAAGGCAACTATTTAGAGTTCTGGAAGGAAAATAAACACACAAAACATTTATCTGTTTCCTTCTTAGATTCTCTATTGCTATTTCTAGGTCACAGGGCAAGGCTATTTCCAGTTTTTCTTGTGCTTGCTATTTCATTACTGTTTAAAAACATAACCCCCAAACACCTTTTATTTAACTTGGGAGCCTGCCACAGCTGAAACCATATGAATACTGGTAAGTCCTGCCCTTCAAGAGTCACAGCTCTTTGCAGATTCAGAAAGGAGGTAGTAGGCAGTACTAAGGAGTAAGACAGGGCTGATTAGTCTCAAAGCCTAGACCCTGCAGTTTCCCATGCGTATTTAGAAATTGATCAACTTGACTCCCTAAGAAGAAGTTTACCTCCTAGCCATCATTTTACTTAGAGGCAATTAACAATTTCCCAAGCACACTTTCATTTATGAAAACCCTTATGAAATGTGGGATTATTCTTTTTAAATAATTCCTATGATTTATTAAAATGCTTCTATTGTTTTAATAGCCTATCTTCTGCAGTTTTAGGTCCATCACAGTGTAACAGGTTATAGAAGTGCTTTGTTGCTTTGAAAGAGAGTCCAGGCGGGGTGCGGTGGCTCGCACCTGAATCCCAGCACTTTGGAAGGCTGAGGCAGGAGTTTGAGAGCAGCTGGAGCAACATAGCAAGATCCCGTCTCTACAAAATATTTTTTTAAAAATTAATCAAGCATAGTAGTGCATGGCTGTAGTCTTAGCTACATAGGAGGCTGAGGCAAGAGGATCACCGGAGTCGAGGAGTTTGAGGCTGCAGTGAGCTATGATGATGCCCCTGAATTCCAGCCTGGGTGACAGAGTGAGATCCCATCTCTTCTAAAGAAAATTAAAAAAGAGAGAGAAAGTCCTGTTATTAGAGAAACATAAATCACAGTTTCTACTTTAGATGGATGGCATTCATCTCATCCCCCACGGAGGCCAAAGCTGAAACGCCCAGGTGTTTTTTCCTGAATAACATAAAGCTGTCACTATTTTATCAAGTTGTAGACCTCCCTAATATATTATATAGGTAAATCAAATAACCCACAAAACTGTTAAGCCAACCCTTGAGGGAAATAGATTATTTTATAAAAGTTTTATAATGAAAAATTTTAAAAATATATGAATAAGTAGAAAGAATAGCATAAAAAGCCCTGTGTACCCATCACTTGGATTCAGTAGTTATCAGCTCATGGACAATGGTGTCTCAGGTTTATGTGTTTCTTATAGCCACTTTCCCCATTATTGCACCACTGGCTTTGAAGCATCCTAGATTTCACTGCATTCATAAGTATTAAAGCATGTATTTCTAAAATGTGAGGATTTTTTAAAAACATAGCCAAAATAAGATTGTCATGCTTGTAACAACTAAACATGACTCCTTAATGTAGTTAAATGCCCAGGCAGTGTTCCTATTTGCCTGATTGTCTCATAAATTTTTTTTATTTTTTACATTTTTTTTCAAATTGGGATCCAAAGGTCCACCCATTATATTTGGTTGATATATTGCTTAAGTCTTTTTCAATCTATAGGTTCATTTCAGTGAGAAAATGTTGCTTGGGGATTAATATCTACATTTACCTTAATTTGTGTCTGATTTTTCAAGGAAGCCCCCTAGATGCCTTTATTTTTCTTACTCACACATAGATGTAAAGATGAGGGGAAAGAGAGGAACAGGAAAAGCCAGCCTCTCAGCTGGCTCGAGAAGCGAAAACACCCGGTTTTCTCGCCATGTCGGTCCCATCTGTGTACTGTGCAACCTTGATCCAGGCACTTAACATCTCTGAGTTTGTGCCTTCATTTGTCAAATGAGACAAATGTTTGGTAAACAATGAGAGAAATTATTCAACATTCATTCTGTGAATATAAAAGCTTGGGAAAGGAAGGAGTATCTTGCTTTGTCTTCAGCTAGGGTCTGAGAAGAAAGAACCATATTTAAAACTAAAAATCTGAGTAGGATTTGAAGGTGTATTTGAAAACCTAGGCCTTCAGTTCTCAAACTTAGCTAAGTACCATAATTGCCCTGGCAATGTTGTAAAGATATGAATTCCTGACTCCCAACTGCACAGTCTGAGGTCCGGGGTGGAGTCTGGAATCTATATATCTTTAAAACTCCTCTGGTCCAACAAAACAAGCATAACCTGCTTCAACAGAGCTTGTGTGCTTCACTATTTCATGCATTATGTTTGTCCTAAGAGCTGGTGAAACCACACAAGCACTCCTTAAGCACAGGGATTCCAAGAGCCTCAGTGTTTGGGGATGGTGGTTCCTCTTTTGTGCATCATTGAGACTGTCCTGGGCAGTGGGTCAGTGATCGATTACCTGAGTCAAGGGGACTCCTGGGTTCTTCCACTGCATATTGAGTTCCACTTCTGTTCTTGGAGTGGTCTCTGGTTTGATTTACCAGTTTCCACTGGAAATAAACCAGGATAGCTGAAAGCAATGCTTCCAGGAGCGTGTAAAATAACACCAGATGTATCAGCGGGAGTGGGATGGGAGCTACTTTGCTTCCCTCCTTGTGTCAGAAGATGGTTCAGAAACATCATCAAGCTAATTCACAATGGGCATATTATACTTTACTTTTTGTTTGTAAATAAAAGCAAGAAATCAGAATACAGAAGTCTGGCTGGGTCAAGAAACAGGTGAATAATCTTTGGCGTTTTCACTTGCAATTGATTAAAAATGAATTTGAAGCAGCTTCTTCTCTCATTAACTCTCTGTAACTCCCCCAAAAGGATACCAGTGGTTTCCCTCAGTCTGGGTTCTCTGCCACATCCTCTCTGCTTAAGTTACATTGTTGTACTCCCAAAAGAATAGAGTGGAATGGCCCATCACAGATAAACAATCAATGGTATCAGCTGGCACTTTTGGGGTGGATACTTGAAAAATTGATATTTTATGATTAGAATTCATAGATCAGAAAGCATAGTGTTTGGTTGAATAATCTAAATGGTATTAAATTTATAAGAGGATTTTCTCAGTTGAACCATATTCAAAAAGCAGAAACATGTGCATTTTAAATTAGTCTACAAGTGAGTTACTTGTTTAATTAACAAACTGCTTTGTTTCAAAAGCATTTATGATGTCTAGTCTACAAGTATATCCTGTGAAGGTCTTTGGACTACTTTGAATAACAGGTATTATATAAATAAAAAAGCATTTATTACTTTTGGCCTCAAAGAATAAGATAAAAGATCCCTAACAGAATATAAACATGAAAACCGTGACCTCTAGGCTGAGCCTCACTATGACCCCAAGAATTATTAAATGGTGTTGTAGTTGAAGGCCGAGGAACTAGTGTTAAACTTTAAATAACACTGGCTCCTTTGCATCAATCAGTGTTAGATTTTTTTTCCAGATCACTCTTCCTCAATACATCAACCAAAGACATTGTGCATGAGAAATGTTTTGAGTTTCACAGGGGCTTATGTAACACATATGTGGTAAAGCCCCCATAAAGATAGGCTTTTGTGGCTGTCCAGAGTCATGTTACTAATCGAATTTACTCCATGTTCTTAGCCCATAGTGTTTCCCAGGCGGCACAATTGGCTGAATTCCCATAATGGCCATCTGTAAAAGCATAGGAGACACAAATGGTTGTGTGGAGACTGTTTTGCTTGCATACTTGCTCCTGTCTGTGCCTTCAGGAAGCGACACTGGCACAGCGCCAAGTTGCTTACTTATCAAAGGTGCTCACTGCCCCGAATTTGCTACCACTGATCTTTAATCCACTGAACGCCAACATCTGGGTCTTGGTTATGAGAGACATTGCCTCACCACACAAACATTGCATTGGCAGTTAAACTAATTTTGGCCCTTTTGCTGGTAAGTTTTAGATTGGCTGCTGCAGGGCTCCCTCTGGAGGTCAGCAGAGTCCAAGATCAGTTGGTAAAATAGCCTCAGCACAGTATAAACTCGTGTCTCTTCATCCAGGGCCCACGAGAGTGGGGTCCTCTATTTGCGAGCTCAGGAGACGATTATCTGTATCTGAGGTTGTGGGAAAGTTACCGGATTATCCAACAATGGGAGAAATTTGATCAATGCTGTGTACGGGTATTTAACCTCATCTAGCTTTAAATTTCTCTATCTTTATTGAAGTCTTTTAGCCAAAGTGAAAACAAAGCAAAACATAATCAACGGTTAGAAAAATGCCAAGTTTTATTTTGTTTGTTTTAGTGCAAGGAAACCCAGAGTAAGGTTGTTCTGGTTCCGTAATGTTCATTTCTAATGTGTTAGTGTGGCAGCAGTACATGAATACAGTTTATAAACAAACAAACATCGGGGTGCATTCTCAAACCTTTGTGTTGACAGGGGTGCATGACAATCAAGTTCAGAGACCTCCGTGGCAGAGTATATTAAAAATGATGCTTGCTCCTCCAAAAAGCAGATTTTTTCTTTCTTTCATCCTGGCTCTATTTTTATGGGTTATTAACTGCATGTTTAAAATTGTGTCATTTTTATGATTTATAAAGTTCTAAATAAAATACTGTTTACAATGACAGAAAGCATAAAAGATGGTAAATAAGTACAATGAAATACAGAGATAGCTGCCTGGAAGACTCCCTGACATGAGATAGAGCTGAAAGTCTGGGGTGAACAAAATGGCTAGAATTCATCAGAGATAATGCCAGGCAAGAAAGAGCTATATAGAAAGAGGTATCTGCAGATCTGTAGTTTCCCTTGAGTTTTCAATTGAGTAATGATTAGCACATGCAAGTGAGAAAACAAACTGAGGCCAGGGACAGAATCACCTGGAAAGACAGAAGTAAGAGTGCTTGGCACTCACACAGGGTCAGAAGAGTGCTTGTACCTGGAAATCACACTGGAAAACCTCATGATTCGTGGGCCCTTTGGTAGAATACTCAGAAATGTCTTGTCTTAGTAGAGGGGAAATAATTAGCCCTATAGTGAGGACTGCAGTATGAGAGAAAATACACATTATACACAGAAGAACAAAGATAAGGATAACAGCAGATTCCACATCAAAAACAATGAAAGTGAGGCTGAGAGCGGTGGCTCACGCCTGTAATCCTAGCACTGTGGGAGGCCGAAGTGGGAGAATCACCTGAGATAGGAGTTCAAGACCAGCCTGGGCAATAATGAGACCCCCGTCTCTACAAAAAAATAGAAACATTAGCCAGGGGTGATGGCATGCCTATGTGATATAGTCCCAGTGGCTCCGGAGGCAGGGGCAGGGAGATCGTTTGAGCTCAGGAGTCTGAGGTTGCCGTGAGTTATGATGATGCCACTTCACTCTAGCTGGGATGACAGAGCAAAACTCTGTCTCAAAAAAAAAAAAAAAACCCAAACAAAAACAATGCAAGTGATAAAGCAATTTTTATTTATGATGATTTAAAAATACCTCAACAAATTATAAATAGAAGAAGATTTCTCAACCCTATAAAGGGCATCAATTAACAACTTATGTCTAACCTCACACTTCATGATGAAAGACCAAATAATTTCTCCCTAAGATCAGGAACAAGAAAAGGATGTTCATTCTAAGCAGTTCAGTTCAACTTTGTTCTGGATGTTCTAGTGTTTACTTACAATAAGGCAAGCAAAAAGAATAAAAGTCATCCAAATTGAAAAGGTTGAAATAAACTATTTTATCAGATGATATAACCATCTATGTAGAAAATATAATGGAATCTAAAAAAAAAAAAAGACCCTACCTCAATGAATAAGTGAGTTTAGCATGGTGGCAGGATATAAGATTGATGTACAAATAAAATTGTATTTCTATACAGTACCAACAATCAGAAATTGAAATAAGACAATGATACCATTTACAACAGCACCAAGAAATATGAAATATTCAGGGATAAATCTGACAAATATATAGTTTTACTCACTAAAATAACACTTTTAGCCAAGTCAGTTGCAAAAGGATATGCAGAATATTCATAGAATAAGTTGGATTTTAAAATATATTCAACAGTATCTTATATTCTACTGGCTACTTAACAACTTAATGCAAAAAATTTTTTTGAAAAGTAAAGGCAGATGTACAACATGTACAATACTTCTATGTACTCATTCAGACATCTAGGTCATCCCTGAGAGGTGGGGTGGGGAGTTGTCAGTCATCCACAAAGATGTAGAAGACATAGAGAAGGCCGGAGACATCATATTCATAATATATCATATAAAATATTCACAAACTACCAGCAAATTCCAACTTAAAATACTTTGACCCAATCTTCTTAAGCCAATGAGAATATTCTTAAAATTGGACTTTTTTTTCATCTAAATTGTCTTCCAAATAGCCTGTGTCCAGAAATGAGGTAAAAATCCTTGTTGAACTAGTGTTCTCTACTTCACTCTTACTCTTGTTCTCGCTCTCTCTAGGTGGGAAGGAAGGGGAGGATGTGTTCACCAGAGCTCAGAAATCCTCCAGATAGTCAAATATGATGGAAAAGCCAAAAGGCAATGGCTTCAAACGTAAATCTATATTGAGGACGTGTTTGCCTTCATCACCCATACTTGTAGTTCTTTATTACTTTGTGATGACCACAGATAATAATAAGAAAAACCCTAAGCCAATGCAAAAAAAAAAAAAAAACTACCATGAACCAATAAGCCTAGATCTAATTTTCCAGCCTCTTAGGGCATCCACAATGAGTTGTAATCTTCCATAAATGGGCTAAGTGGTCTGGGGGTCCTGTTTCTCCTAGGCTCTTAAATGACACAAAAACCTTCTAAGGCTTCCATCCAATGTGTTATTGACAAAGTTTTTGGGGATTCATACATATCGTGGTGTATATAGAAGGAGCTACACAGGTCTAGCTAGCTATTGGACTCAGGTTTAAAGCATTATTGGCTGAACCAGGGCTAAATTCTCCTAATAGAAAGAATGGAAATTTTTAAAGTTCCAGAAGCAAAGTCTAGGACAACTTTTAGATGACTAGTTTGTATGACAAACCAATAACAAACCCATGGAGTTAGGGAATCTATATTGTTGATTCTACTAGAAAGAATATTTTGTGAAATATTTAAATCCTTTTTTGCCCTTAAAAAAACCCCACCAAACGTATATATTCACACCTTAAGTTACCTGTTAAATTTTGATGACCAAATGGTTTTATTTAGTGCTTTTTTATTACTTCTTTAACATCTTTAAGTATACTTTCTCAAGATTATTTTCTTTTTCTGGAAAATAAGTATAATTTTTGCCTTTGTCTCATTTTAATAAGATTAGTTGCAAGCCTGTATAAAATGCCAGTTTTGCTGCTATTATTAGGAAAATGCAACGCACCGGATTCTAAACATTAAGCTAAGAAAGGCCGTAAAGGCAGAGTGTGAATATTACACAGCTTCAAATACCCACTGCCCTCTGCTTGCGCCTTCCCCCCATCTTTCTCCAGCTGTTGACTGGAACCAGGAAGCACACAGATATACAAAATTTTTTTTTAAATAGTAATTTTTAGTGATAAAGGAAAGAAGCTACACAAATGGTGCCTTCAGGCCTTAAAAATATTTTTGACCAAACAAATTCTCATTTTATCTGAAAAAGTTTCTCACACACCTTCTTAAAGTCTTAAAAACCCATTCTAGGAGAGGTAATGTCAACACACTCAGTTATAAATAATCTCTGAAGGTGAAGTATTTGGATGAATCATTGCTTTCTGTTGTTTGTTTCATGAAGTTCGATTTTCAGAAAATATTATTACTTTGATGTTTACCTTGTCTAAAGCAAAGACATGAAGACGTTTTAATAAAGCATTTGCTACTTTCCTTCGTGCTTAGCATATATCCCAACTACTTTTGTCTCTTTAAACTTGCACATGCGTTCATATAATTTACCTGTTGTTACCATAGTTTAGTTTTTATCAAATTAAATGTGTTTATACCAGAAATAAGAAAAATAAAACTTACCAGAAGAGCATGGTCTTTTTAATATTTTTCCAGCTGTCTCTCTCAGAACTTACTGCCTGTTGCTTGGAACAACATCTTCCTGGCTGTGAGATCCTGAGATGTTGAATTTGATGTTTGTTTATATAATCTTTTATTCAAAACATCAAGAAATATATCTTCAAACAATTTTTAAAAATTGCGATACAGCAGTGAGCAAAACAAAATCCCTGCTCTTTGGAGCTTACAGTAGATGGTGAGTGTGAAACCGAAGTATAAATACTGAACCATAGGTTAGGAAGGGGTTCTTGTGCACTCAGTTCTGTCTCGGGGAATGGATTAGTCAATTTGGGCTGCTGTAACAAATATGCCATAGACTGGGTCGCTTAAACAACAAACATTTATTTTTCACAATTCTGGAGTCTAAGAAGTCCAAGATCAAGGTGGCAGCAGGTCCGGTGTCCGATGAGTTTTGCTTCCTAGTTTGCAGATAGCCATTTTCTCACTGTACCCTCACAGAGCAGAGAGGAAGAAATCTGTCTTGCCTTTTCTTATAAGAGCGTTAATCCCACTCATGAAGGCTCTACCCACATGACCTAATTAACCTCCTAAAAGCCCCCATCTCTAAATACCATCACCTTGGGGATTAGGCAACAACATATGAATCTGGGGAGGGGACACAAACATTCAGTTCACAGCAGAGAGCCTTGTAAAGTAGAAGACCCGGGTTTCTTAGGTCTGGCAGATAAACTCTTGTTGAGTTGGATTTCAGCTGGTGTCTCACTTTCCTCAACGTTGTGTTTACCTCACAGGATAGGGACCAAACCCTGGATAATCTGGGCTCCTGCTTCCTTAAAATTCATTCTAGGTAGACTCTTTTTTTAAGTGTGTTTCACCTTTCTTTCTTTATATCAACCTTGCCTGGTTATTAGAGAAAAGTATCTTTCCTTTCTCTTTTATTCTTCACTTCCCTCTTTATTTCATTTCATTTAACTTTTGAACATAACAGTAATATGAATAAGACATTTTTTAAGTCCAATTAAAACCCTGTGGTTTGAAATAAAATTAGCTAAAACTAATAAACAGTGGCAGCAACCGCACCAAAAAGCCCTACAGGTGCTTAGACTTCTCCTTAAGGAAGCCTCCACCTGCCTCTCATCTTACTTTAATGAACTCTGTTCTTTTGTAGCCCCCTCCCCTTCCCTAAGCTAAGCCACTTAGATCAACCTGTGGACTGATCCTCTCTCCGGTCCAGAGCAGACCAATTCACACAGTAAGTGGACAGGATTTAACAAATTCTAGCCACCCTAACCCCAGGACTCAGCATTAAGTCATATTTTACTAGTGAATGAGGATAAACATCATTAGGCTGAGGTCTGGGATATGTATTATTGTTGTTGTTGTTATTACTTTTAGAAAGTACTCTGAACAGCTTAAAGGCATACCTCAGTACCTCCGTTTATGAACTATTATATTAAGGAATGTTTCTCAGAATAAGACTCCAAATTAACTGCCTCAGGATCATCTGGTATATTTCTTTAAAATGCCAGTTTCTGGGCCTCTCATCATATTGTTTGAAATGTCTGGAGTTGGGACCTGGAAATCTATATTTTGATAGCTCCTCATGCATTTCTGATATACATTCAAGCCTGAGATCCTTACTGGTCCCAAATACAGTTAACATACACTCATAGTCACATATGATTTTTTTAGAATTGCCATTTCGTTTCTCTGAGTAAATGGAATCAGAGAAACTAGATTTAAAAATTACTTGTATGGCCAGGCGCGGTGGCTCACGCCTGTAATCCTAGCTCTCTGGGAGGCCGAGGCGGGCGGATTGTTTGAGCTCAGGAACTCGAGACCAGTCTGAGCAAGAGCGAGACCTCGTCTCTGTTAAAATTAGAAAGAAATTAATTGGACAACTAAAAATATATAGAAAAAATTAGCCGGGCATGGTGACACATGCCTGTAGTCCCAGCTACTTGGGAGGCTGAGGCAGTAGGATCCCTTGAGCCCAGGAGTTTGAGGTTGCTGTG